>JADRCD010238029.1:0-63567 GCA_019843815.1 Montemys delectorum
GGCTGTTAACCACCTCTGCTCCCTTTGTAAAGTACATGTAACATCTCCCTTAAGGATGGGTTCTACTGATTGAGAAACAGTGCTCAAAGTTAAAGTATAGGGAGTTAAGAGTCTGGGGGAGTCAGATGTTGCCTGGACCTACAGATAGTACAGGCCACGGGCTATTAACCATACCTATCCCCAGCCTTCTGGGCGGTAAACAGATCTTCCCTTGCACATGTCTTCCCCTCAAGAGACAACCCTGTCCGTTGAACGTTCCTGATTTCCATGGTGCTTATCTGTAAACACAAGGACATTGTGTCCTCTTCACCCATCAGTTGCTTATAATCTGGATGGGAAGACCAAACACACAAATAATAAGTGATTGGTCCAGCTAGGTATGGTAGCACATGACTGGAATTTCAACACTAGGGAGACTGAGGCAGGAGTTTTTAGTAAGTTTAAGAGCAACCTGAGCTGCATAACAAAATTGTCTTCAAAGGGAAGGAAAAAGAGACTCAATCGAGAAAAAGACTAAAAACAAGCATGGACAAAATAATTAGTGGCCATGGCTAACATATATGACATTCTCTCTGAAGAGCACTGTACTATGTACTTTAAACACAGTTAATTCTCAATTAAAACTACAAATTTAAGTACTATTGATGCCCCAAGTGATGAGCACAGAGCTAAACTTCAGAAAACAAGCTAGAACAGTTGCCTAGCATGTGCAAGGCCCAGGTTCAGTTCCCTGTAAGGAAAAAATGAAGTATTTGGACCAAAGAGCACCTGAAATAAACATTCAGCAATGACTACAATCTCAGGCTGCCATGCTCTGCTCTTACTTTGTTTTGCAAACAAATGAGCACACATTTTTTCCTGAACCTCTGAAAGTTCAAACAGAAAAGATGGAAGTGAACTTGTATACTTGCCTTCCATGTCAGGGGGATCTTTGACGTTCTTTCTTGGACACTTTAGAAAACATGCCTTAAATTTTGTGAGGTTCTTTTCAGTCTCAGCACTTATTTGAAAACCAGGTCTTAATAAATGCATTGGTACATCATAGGTAAAAATTCTGTGCTTAGTGTTTAGGTAACTTGGTTTTTTAAACATACTTTTTAAATATATGAGACATAATATATGAATACTACTTAATGTGCGAATGCCTCAATTTTGAATTTACATTAGAGAATATCAATTACTATTCCAGTGTTTAACTCTGGGTTTTTCAACTTTGGCATTATTGATATTTTGAATTAGATAAGTTTTTCTTGTGAGGTATTGTCCTCAGCATATTAAACATTCTGACCTCAGTAGAGCGGATGCCAGTAGCACTGTTTGTTTTGAGATTTGAGTCTCACTGTGTACCCCTAGCTGGCCTGGAACTTGCTTTATAAACCAGGCTGACCTCAGACAGTAGGTAGTCTCAGAGACCCATCCAAATACTGGAAATAAAGGCATGCACAACCATACCCAACTTCTAGTAACTCTTACACTCAAAATATGCCTTGTTATCTTAACATTTTCCTAACAATAGTGGGTGGTGAGAGTAAGAATAACCACTGATTAAGAACTGGCATCCATGATGGCCAGTGGCTGGAAACACTGACTGCTCTCCCAGAGCACCTGGGATTGGTTCCTAGTACCCACGTGGCAGCTAACAACTGCCTGTAACTCCACTTGAGATCTGGTGCCTTCTTTTGGCTTCCATGAGCACTGAGTGCAGATGATATGCAAACGTACATGGAGACAAAACACCCACACACTTTTTTTTAAAAGGAGTTTTTAAGAGGAATTGGCACCCAAAATTGCTAAAGGGCTGGTGTGATATATTTGGTAATAATTTTTTTAAATTACTAGTATATACTAATTGTATAAAATAATTTTATTATAGCATTTTAAATTATATTATTATTTATTGTGGGGAAAGATGACCATTTAAACAACTTTAATTCTGCTGGTCCATGAACATGGGTTGCCTTTTCATATTCTAGTGTGTTTAGTTTCTTCAGTGTTTATACATTTCATTGTATAGATCATTTAAGTCCTTGAGTTTATTCCTAAGTATTTTACTACTGATACTAGCGTGAATGTGTTTCTTTTCCTGATTTCTCTTAGTAAAGTCCTTACGTGTGAATAAGAAAGCTGTCTTGTTGTTGCTGTTGATTTTTGTATGTTGATGTTTATTTCCTACTTATTGTATAGTTCTTAAAGTCTTTTGGCAGAATCTTTAGTGTCTTCTAAACATAAGGCCCTATTTTCTTTAAATGGGGATAACTTAACTCTTCCTTCTCGTGGTCCTGTAGTTTTTATTCTTACTTTATTGCTCCGGCTAAAACTTCAAATAGTCTATTGATCAGCTTCCTAATGCAATCCTATTTGAAGTGATGAATATGAAGGTTCATGAAAAATTTGTCAACAGTGGGTAGTCTCAGAATGAGCAATAACCAACAATTAATTCAAGCAAATAAATTCAAGGTGTTTCCAGCAGGGCCAGCCTATTCTTGTGTGTCTTTATTGCAGCCTAGGTGTCAACATACAACAACACTACATGCCAGCATACTTCCCAACATTAATGAATACTGTCTAATGCACGTCAGCTCACTCTTGAAACTCTTGTTTGTTGTAGATTGATTATACTGCTTTTTATTGTATATACAAAAAGTTTGCTCTTGTAGGAACATAATAATTTAATTATAGAAAAGAAAGCCCTTAATATTTACCTACTGCCATTCCTCAGCATGTTAGTATATAAGATAGGTATACAAATCAAACCTTTACTGGTAATAAGTCATAAGGAAGTTTATTTTAAAATAAATTTTGTATATACATACATTGAGTCCTTAGAGTCTTTCCCAGGTCTCTGGTACTTTCTAGAGGGTCCTCCTATCCCCCCATGCTGCTTATCTCCATTTATTCTCATGGCCCTCAGCTTCTCTCCTGGAGCCCCCCCCCCCCCAAAACCTGATCCTGTTCTCCTTTTTCCATCTCCCTTCCCTCTTCCACCCAAGTTCCTCCCTCCCTCTTCCTCCCATGATTATGTCCTTCCCCCTTCTTAGTGGAATTGAAACATCCTCACTTGGACCTTTCTACCTTGTTACACTTCTTATGGTCTGTGGCTTGTGTCCTAGGTACTCTGTAGTTTTTGGCTAAAATCCACTAATCATTGAGTACATAAGAATGTATGTCCTTTTGGGTCTGAGTTACCTAATTTAGGATGATATTTTCTAGTTCCATCCACTTGCCTGCAAATGACATCTCGTTTTTAATACCTGAATAGTATTCCATTGTGTAAATGAACCATATTTTCTGTGTTCATTCTTTGGTTGAGGGACATCTGGGTTGTTTCCTTCTTCTGGATATTATAAATAAAGCTGCTATGAACATGATGGAGCATGTGTCCTTGTGGTATGTTGGAGCATCTTTTGGGTATATGCCCAAGAGTGGTATAGCTGGGTCTTCAGGTAGAACTATTTCCGGTTTTCTGAGGAACCTCCAGATTGATTTCCAGAGTGGCTGTAGAAGCTTGCAAATTCAAATACTAACATAATACAGTCCAGGAATATTCTAATTTAATATTTAAACTGAGGAATGGTATCAGGAAAGTATTACAAGTACTTTTTTTCCTACATAATAAAGTCATTATGTTTGTATAAAAATAGAAAACTATGAACAATAGAAAACAATATCTTCTGGCATCCCCAACTGTGCCTGCTTGGAGCCGAGTCACTACCATGCATGTTCTATGTATGTTCTAGTGTCCAATGCACATGTGTGTGAAGGCTGAAGGACATCAGGTGTCCTGCTCTGTCAATCTCAGCCTTTATTCTTTTGAGATGAGTTTTTCAGCAAACTTGGAGCTTTATTGATGTTTGCTTCCAGCTAGCTGGCCAGGGAGCCCCAAAGCCCTCTATGTTGTTCCCCAGTACCGAGATCACAAGCACATGCAGCCAAAGGTAACTTCTATGCAAGATGTGAATTCAGGTCCTTATGCTAGTGCGGCAAGTGCTCTTTCTTACCCCTGAACCATCTCCCCAGACCTAGATTGAGATTTTATCTTCCCTAATCTTTTGAGTTAAAGAGTTTACTGACATTTGAGCAAGCATAGGTCATGTATAGAGTAAGTTTGTTGCTATTTCTTAGCTATGAGTATAGCAACAGAGCATATTATACAGTATATGCAAAGTGTTGTACTTGAGCCCATCACCAGAAAACTGGTAGGATTAGCAGTGAATAACAATGAACAAGGTGCCAAAATAAAGTAAAACCCTGTAGATGTATAGCATCTACAACTCTAATAACAGGAATGTGTGCTCATAATAAAAATCTAAAAAGTTTAAAGATGTAAAGAAAAGCAATAGTTAACAGAAGAAAATGGGAAATGAAAAGCATATGTTGAATATTTCAAACTGTGAAAAGGGAGAAGACAGGAAAAAGAAAGAAGGTTTAAATTTTAGAAAAAGGGTAGAGAGAATGAAAGATGGAGTGAATAAAAGAATTAAGAAAAGAAGAGAAAAGGTATCAACAAAACACAGAACAATAAACATGTATATATAATCAATATGTGGAGGAAGAAGGAAAATTACTATTAGAAGAGAAGCCACAAAACCCAGAATAATGAGCATGTATATCTAACAATGTCTCTATGTACATACACATGCAGTGAAAATAAGAACCCATCTACCTGTCAGCAAATACTAAAAGGGAGGAGAGGCAGGTTTTAACAACAAAAAAAGTTTTGTCTCTGCTTAGATTATGCAGGCAGAAATGGCCATTCTTTACCTCTGCCAATCTATACTTCTTTCTGTAATTCTTTGACTGAGCTCCCAGGAAAAGGCAAAAGCTGGGACACAGTCCCCTTTTCTCTCTGTGTGTGTGGCTCACCACTGGGTCACCATCAGAGTGGGTCAGAATGACCTTCAGGTTTTCTTGCTGGCTCATACCAAGTAGCACCAAACTCAAGTTCCCTTGGCTGTAAATTTACTTTAAACAGATTAGCTTGGTTTATCCCAGGGCAGAGTTAATGCCAGCGCTCCACTGAACGCCTGGATCTCGGGCCCCTTTGAAGTCCATACAGAGCATTCCTTCTGTCACCCACCTCACCACAGGGCTGTTTTCTTTCCCTTCTAAGTCACTGAGAAGCTGGATTATGCTGCCTGCTCTTATCTGCCATATGTTCTTTCAGTTCTCTGATAACACAGTTCCCTGAGAATGAATTTTTTAAACTCCTACTACCATTTGCCTTAAATTATTAAATTTATAGTTTATAGTTGGCTGTACTTTGGGAGCACAGAGTAACCACTATGATGTTTGAATGTAGGAGGGAGTAGTCAAGCTAAGTAATATGCACATCACCTCAAATACTTAGCATTTCCCTCTTCCCTTTTGTTTGAATGACCCGGGGACCATCCACTATCACTAAGTTAAAGGTTTTGTAGTGAAAACATTTGAAATTTATTGTCTTAGCAATTTAGAAATGTATAATACTTCATTGTGTACTGCATTCACTGTACTATTTAGTATATCTCTAAAGGGATTTCTCTCATGTTCTTCCTGAGATTGTATGTCCTTGGAGGTCCTCATTCCTCTCCTCTACCTCTATCCTAATGGACATTCTATTCTTGGCTTTTTCCTAAATGTTCATAATTTTCATCTGGGTGAGGACATGGTGGTGTTCGTCTTTTATGCTAGGCTTATGTCACTTAGCATTTTTGTTTTGTTTTGTTTTCTTGAGACAGGGTTTCTCTGTGTAGCCTTGGCTGTCCTGGAACTCACTCTGTAGACCAGGCTGGCCTCGAACTCAGAAATCTGCCTATCTCTGCCTCCCAAGTGCTAGGAATCAAAGGCATGTGCCACCACTGCCTGGCGTAGCATAATATTTTTGATACCATGTTTTGCCATGGTATCATGGCAAAAGTTTTTTTTTTTTTTTAAGCTAAATGGTATTATGTATATGTTCCATTTTTTTCTGTCCATCTTTGTTTGTTTGTTTGTTTGTTTGTTTGTTTGAGACAGGGTTTCTCTGTATAGCTCTGGCTGTCCTGGAACTCACTCTGTAGACCAGGCTGGCCTCGAACTCAGAAATCCACAACTGCCTGGCCTGTCCATCTCTTTTTAATTGGAACTCTTGTGTGTATGATCCATGTGTATGCTTCTTTGCATGTGTGTGGGCTGATATAGAGAACAGAGGCTAATGTCAGTTATCTTTCTCTGTTACTCCCCAACCTCCAGACTACTTTTTGAGGTAGAGTCTCTCACTGAACCTGGAGCTCATCTTTGTAGCCAGACTGTGTGACCACTGAGCCCGGTCTGTGCCTCCTGCCACCCACCCAGAGCACTGCCCAAGCTTTATGTGGGAGCTGAGGATTTGAATTGGTTCCTTATGCTTGCACAGGAAGCACTTGGCTCACTGTACCATCTATCTCTTTAGCCCCTTAATTGTGTTTTCCTTGGAGTTTTCTTGGAGTTAGGCTGGGTACACATTTTGGATACTCATTTTTCTTGATGTATGGTATACGAATATTGTTTCTCCATCTGAAGGGGATGACTGTCAGTTGTTTCATTTGCTGTACTGATGTTTTTAGTTTGATAGTGTTAGTTTTTGTTGCCTATACTTTTAGGTCAATCCCTATTGTGACTAAGTATATAAGTCCCTTCATCCAGCCCATGGTTAATACTGGTGCCTTTTGGAGCTTCTGGTCTTAATGGTTAAATCTTTGACCCAATCTGGGTTGATTTTTGTAAATTATAAATATAGCAGTATTTTCCTAGCAAATTGGTTTATATTATATTATTTTATTTTATATCAAGGCAATTGTATACCTAGAATCATAGAAGAAGAATAAGGACCTTAGAAACTTAACTCTTTGAGTTCAGATGTTAAATTTCACACAGGAACATAAAAACTGCGAATTCCTTGAAAGTTTATATTAGAAGAAGATAGATCTAAATGACATGTTACTTATATCCAACTGAGCATCAAGACTCTTACTTTCTGTGTACAAAGACAGAAGATTCTATGGCTTTAAGATGTATGTTATCCTTAGTCCTCCTTGGAATCTTTATTGGATTTTTACTTGACACTTTTCTGGTTTTTTTTTGAGACTGATCCTCAATTTGTGGCTCAGGCTTACTCATAGTACCCATATCAGATGGTTCACAACTGTCTATCCAGACTGGCTAGACTCACAGGGATCCTCTTGCTTTAAGACTCAAGAGTTTACAGGCATGAGCCACCATGCCTAGCTTTGTATTTGTTTTGATCCTCCTCCATCACCTTCCAAATGCTAGTGTACACTCTAAAATTTTTTTAAATGGAATTTTGCTTCCACTATTTATAAACATATCCAGTATTGTGTGTCTTAAGATAGTTTTAATAATGTGCAAATAGCAATAACTTCTTTGGAATGCAATTATGTGATGATAAGTAAATGTTCTCCTATCTGAAACTTAAACTATGTAGAATTTTAAAGATGACCTTACAAGACTGTGCTCTACTTAAAAAGTAAACCCAGGTTATTTGTACTTGACCTTTTAAGTTACTAGTGTGCTGTTGAGCTAATCAAGTTCAGTTTACTTCAGGCATTTAAGAGTATTTCTTTATAAAAGCTTCCTGGCCTAGGGAGGTGGCTCAGTCTCTGAGAACATGGACTGCTCTTCCCAGTGCCTGTATCAGATGGCTGACAACTGTCTGTAACTCCAGCTCCAAGGATCTGATGCCTCTGACCTCCACAGAAACTGGCACACACTTGCATACACACACACACACACACACACACACACACACACACATAATTAAAAATAATAAAAATAGAAGTCTTCAAAACAACAACAAAAGTATCTTTACTTTTGTAATTTATGAGCCAGCTTCCCAACCAGGAATAGTACACCTGTAGTCCACACACTTAGGAAAAGGAAGCAGGAAGATCAGTTGAAAGTCTGCCTCAGTTACATAGTAGATTCTAGGCCAGCGTAAGCTACATGTAACCCTGTCTCAAAGCAGAGAAACAAAAGAATTTTTCAGGTGTATCTTGAAGATTGATTTTTGTTTAAATTTGTGCCCTTTTTTTTTACTGAGTAATTTGAGTTAATACCTCCTGTGACTAACTTTCCTGTATTTCAGTTTTGACTTGTATTTACTTTGTTTTGAATGTGATTAGACCCTCTTTTTTTTTTTTTTTTTTTGTTTTTTTTTTTTTTTGTGTTTATTTTTGGGTTTTTTGTTTGTTTGTTTGTTTTCAGGGAAGGGGGCGAAGGAGTCATTCGTTGTTAAGTGGAAGTTTGTGAAACTGAAACTCATACATGGAGTTAAGTATTTGTTGAGTAAGTTGAATCATGTGTGTTCAGGAGTAAGTCCAGGGCTTATGCTTGCTAAATACATAATATACTGTATTAAGCTACATCCTCAGCAGGGAAATAGGGTCTTTATATGATGTGACTATAGTCTTTGCAGTGGTCTTTTTAAAAAAATGTTTCTGCCCAGCATATGGCACATACCTGTAAGCCCAGTACTTGAGAGGTAGAGATTAGGAGTTCAAGGTCACCATTAGCCACAGAGTGAGTTCCGAGCCAGCCTAAGCTACAGGAGCCTGTCTGTGATAACCCTCAATCCCCAAACACACACACACACACACACACACACACACACACACACACACACGCACAGAGAGAGACAGAGAGAGACAGACAGAGACAGAGACAGATCACACATAAGAAGGATAGCTCCTTTTTTTTCTTTCTTTCTTTTTTATATTTTGTTTGGGATGGGAGGTGTTGCCTGGCATTTGAACACAGAGTTGCATCCATACTAAGGGAGGGTTCTAGTGACTGGGCTATATACCCAGCTCTAAGAGATGCCTTCTTAAGTGTATAAGGTTTTCTTTTCCTTTCAAATTGATAAATAGGCAAAACTTGCAGTAAAATTTGGTTTTAAGTGTTCAATTTAGTGAGGTTTAAAAATAGTTTATGTAGGGCCGAAGAGAAGACCCAGTGGGTAAACGTGCTTGCTGGAAAGCTTTATAAACCCAAGTTCCATCCTTGGGGTCCACATAGTAGAAGGAGAGAACTAAGTCCCATGATGTATCAAATAGAGTTTCAGTTTCTCTATGCCTTCCTTCAATACTTAGTACAGCTAGTCTTTTTAGTTTTAATGATTTGACTGTTGTTTTAGTTTGGTTTCTGTTGCTCATAAATGCAGCGACCGAAAGCAGTCTAGTGGAAGGAAAGTTTCTTCGTCTTACACTTACGTCCATCAGTAAGGGAGGATAAGGAAGGAATTCAGGGCAAGAACCCAGAGACAGGAATTGGAGCAAAAAGTATCCAGGAGGAATACTGCTTACTAGCCTGTCCCCGTGTGCACAGCTACCTCCTTATAAAGCCCAGGCCCAACTGCCTAAAGGTGAACTACCTTGTTGCTATTGAACTATCATTAGCAATTGCCAATCCGTTCCTGAATTGGGGTTTCCCCTTTCCAGGTATGTCAGGTTGACAACTGAGATTGGCAATCACAATTGTTTTTAGTGTCACTTCACTGTATTGTTTTATATCATTCACAGGCCAACAGTTCACTGATATGTATGATAATGTATAATTTGTTAACATTTAGCATATTCAGAACTATATGAACACCACCAATAATTTATATCATTCCCTAAAGAAACCTACACAATCAGTTGTAATTCTCTTACCCACCTTTCTAACTAAGTCCTAAGCAACCACCATCTTTATGGCCCCACCAATTCTAGACATTTAATAAATGGAATCATATAGTATGTGGGCTTTGGTTACTGGCTTATTTTCTTTTTGTGTGTATGTTTGTACATGTTTGTATGGGTATACATAAAGTGGAGATCAATGTTTGATGTCTTCCTAAATCCCTCTCCACCTTAGTTTTTGAAGCAGGGTCTATCACTGAACCTGGAGTACATCAATTTGTCTGGGTTGGCTGGCCAATGAGGTCCAAGGATCCCCTTGTCTCAATACTTCCCCAACTCTGGCCTTTTAGACCCTCACTACTATGATGAGCATTTTATGTAGGTTCTGGGAATACGAACTCAGGTCCTCACTGTTTCATGGCAGTTACTTTACCAACTGAACCATTTCCCTTGGACTAGCTGCTTCCTCCCTACACACACACACACACACACACACACACACACACACACACACACGGCAGCACCGAAAACAGCAGGGTCTCACATAACCCTGGTTGACCTGACACAGAGATCCACCTTCTGGGATTAAAGGCATCTATCACCATGCCCAGCATGACAGGCTTTTTAAACTTGTTTTGAGGTTTACCTCTGGTATAGCCTGTTTTACTGTTTCTTTTTTTTTTAAGATTTATTTATTTTATTTGTATGAGTACACTGTAGCTGTACAGGTGGCCGTGAGCCATCATGTGGCTGCTGGGAATTGAACTCAGGACCTCTGGCAACCCTGCTCGCTCTGGCCCCGCTCACTGTGGCGTAATTCACTGTAGCTGTCTTCAGACGCACCAGAAGGGGGCAACAGATCTCATTACAGGTGGTTGTGAGCCACCATGTGGTTGCTGGGATCCGAACTCAGGATCTTCAGAAGAGCAGTCAGTGCTCTTACCCGCTGGGCCATCTCGCCAGCCCCCTTTACTCAGTACTTCTATTTTTTATTCTTTATTCAGTATTTCATGTATGTATCTATACCTTGTTACTTATGCGTTCATCAGTTAATGGACATTTGTAGGCTCTCTATTTTCACTATGTTAAATAATACTGCCATAGATATTTTTGTACTATTGTACAGATTATATATTGTGTAGATGATACATGTCTTTTAGGTTTATATCTAAGAGTGGAACTGGTGCATTGGTATTTGCCTGTATCTATGTGTATATGATGGTATTGAGTACCCTGGAACTAGAGTTACAGTCAGTTGTGAACTGCCTGTGGGTGCTGGGAATTTAATCTGGCTCTTCTGGAAGAATAGCCAGTACTCATAATTGCTGCAGCCCCACCTCTCCAGCCCCACTACTTAACATTTTCAGTAACACTAATATATAACGACATTGACTTTAATATCTGTCAGTGATTGGGATGGTAGAAGCATGCATTTATAACTGCAAAAATCCTCACTACCTGCAAAAGTGAACATTATGCTGAATTAACCTTTTCTTCTCACTTCTTCACAAAACACTGCATACTTTTACACTTGTTTAGTTGCATACTTTTACACTTAGTTAATCATTTCCTTTTCTGTTTTGCAGAATAAGAAAGCTAACCTGAATATTGGGGGAAGAGACAGAGAAGAGAAACAAGGATTGAAGACAAGGTTTTCCAGTTTGAATAATGTAAATTCTTTTCACTGTTCTTGGCTTGAGTTCTGTATTAGCTGACAAAGCTGTTTCTATGGAAACATAGTCCAGCCTCTTAAAATGTCAGGCGAATGCTGATCACTTGAAATGAGACTTTCCAGCTGCTGGTCAAAGGGCTTTACATGCTAGAAAAGAGAAGGGAAAATGAACAGGGTGGGGGGGAGATAGGGTTAGACTCTACTTAAGCAGTGAACATATTCATGCATATGAAATCTGTCTTTCCCATCTTCCTTTGCCTAAAACTTAAGGTTATATAAACTATTTTTCCCAGTAAACTCTTTCCTAGCTTTGATACAAATGGTTGTTTCTTGGTATTGAGTTTTGGATTCTGCCATCTATATCATTTGGTCATACAATTGCCATTTATCTGCAACAGTCCCTACTTCTGTATGGATAGTTGTACTTCAGAATGCAGCACAAAGAACTATATCCTTATATTTTCCTTGTTTCTCGCCACCCTGTTTTAGATGTCTGCATCCTCTTTGAATTTAAAATAGTCCAAGTTTAGTTGAACAGATATGTCATGGACATTTTCTCTGTCATACATATTATACTAAGTACTACATGTGTAAAAATAAGACATATAAGGAAAATGTTTTCTAATACATTGGAATCTGATGAGGAAAACCAGAGAAAAGTAGTCACTTATTTTTCTGTCTCTCACTAAACTAACACTTAGAAGAGAGAACTAAAATAGAATGTTGTTGATTAATATTAGTTGCAGAAATCTTTTGAGAATAAAAGACTAGATCCATGTAGACAAGTGTGATGATAATAGCATAACCATGAAAATTCTGATCCAGATAATGATTTATGGTTTTATTTTATGATTTAGCATGGTGAACAAATATACTTTTTAAATATCCAATAATTATAAATGAAAAAAATTAAGAGTTCATTTTTAGAAATGTATAAACTCCTAGATTTTTAAAATTAGCCATAGCAATATAGTAACTCCTACATAAATTTGTTTGCTTATAATGAAAATATTAAATAAAGTGTATCCAGTTTTATACTTTTTAAAATTAACAGAGAAAGCTTAAGGATCACCTGATATAAATTTCATAGCTTTCATTTTCATGGGAAAGAAGGCAGTCTAATGGTAAGTGAGGTAGTCATATGTAGGTCACATGGTTATAAATAAAAAGACGTAAAGTTTGGATAATCTGTCATTCTTGTAAAAATACAATTTTAGCCATTGGTGTGATTCCTATCTATCTTCCTGACCGTTGACCTTAGTGCTTCTTCTAGAGCCTATGTAGGTGTTTATTGTATTAAGTGGTTTGTTTTTTCTCCCGGTTTCATTGTAAGGACATTTGGAAGAAGATTGACTAGTATTAGGAATACTGTCTAAAACTTGGATTTTACTGAGTCAGCATTGTACTCTAAACATACTTGCTGAAATGATGCTCACTCAAGGAGGCAGTAAGCTCATTAGTGTAAATATTTTTAAAGCCTGGGCAGAAGAAGCTAATTAAATTTAATGTGTGGGTTTGCACACATAAACAGCCTGCATATTTATGCCTAAGTGGGTTGATGAAAAACTAGTGCCATTGAATAAAATATGTTTTTATTTTAATTTATGTTAGAGGACTCTTAACATAGAGTCAAATTAATATTAATAATACATATCTATATTTATTTTATAACTTGTATACATTATCTTTTTTTAAACTAAGAGAAGTTCTCTGAAGTTAATCTCAGTTACTCAGGTTGAGAGAAAAGCTGTCCTTAAACAACAAGCTAAGAAATATGGTAGAGGGAAAATGAAAGTCAGTTTTCCTGTCTGTATGCTCCGTTTGCTATGCATGCTAGACCATTTTCTCTAAATGAATCCTTATAAAGTTCATCTTAATCTTCTTTATATATTACCAGTAAGAAGGCTGATATTCTATGTAGTTTTTTTCTAATCTATATAGTTTTATCCTTGGATACCTTTGCTGATAAACCTTATTATTCTTTGGGTATGGTATTCATTGCAAAACCCACTTTAAAAAAATAATTTTACCCAGAAATACTTTTCTGAATTTCAAGTTAGCTGCTAAGATGGCTCGTGCTATGCACCAAATTATAACAGTTGTTCACACAGGTAACTAACTCTGTGTGTTCTAATTAAGCATAAAGTTGAGATGTTTTAAAGTTACTGTTGAAATGTCTCTCTATCCACAAAGCACCTGTTCTCTACAAAAGTAATAGGAAACCATTTCACTTTCTCACTTTGCTAAACTTTTCAGTATATCAATTTTCTTAGCTGTAAAATTGAATAGTAAGCTTCATAGTTTTGAGAGGCAACTTTCTAAAAAATATTTCATGTCCTCGACATTGTCTGTAAAATGAAAGGAAAGGTCTGTATTACCAACTATATTAAGTACCTATTAGATATTCTCTATATTGTATAGAAATTGGAAATGGGCTGTATAAAGTTTTTTTTTATATTATAATTCTTATACTTTTCCCTCCATCTTTCCCTCTTAGATTTCCCTCGTGGATACATTTCATAGCATTATTATGTGATATGAGAAGTTATTTTTTCTTTCTTTGAAGTAACATGGATTTTATACTACAGAATCAAGAGAATTGGCTTTATAGGAAAATTTGATATATAAAAAGTGGTACAGGTTTTTATAGATAACCATGACAACATCATATATGAATGGGCATGTAACAGAGGAATCAGACAGCGGAATAAAAAATCTTGATCTTGCATCACCAGAGGAATATCCGAAGCACCGAGAGATGGCTGTTGACTGCCCTGGAGATTTGGGCACCAGAATGATGCCAGTGCGAAGAAGTGCACAGTTAGAGCGCATTCGACAACAGCAGGAGGATATGAGACGTAGGCGTGAAGAGGAAGGGAAAAAACAAGAACTTGATCTAAATTCTTCCATGAGACTTAAGAAACTAGCTCAAATTCCTCCAAAGACTGGAATAGATAACCCCATATTTGACACAGAAGAAGGAATTGTTTTAGAAAGTCCTCACTATGCTGTGAAAATATTAGGTAAGTAAAAATAGCACAATATGTTTTGCTTTGGTTTTTTGCATACCCTAACAAAAATGTGTATGCAAAGGGCCAGATTTAAGAGAGTGAATGATGGAGAGGTGAGTTCAACACTAAGATCAGTCCTTTGTATTTCAGTCACATAAACAAAAGCATTGGTTTAAATATTGTCCTAGTTTGTTCTCCAATGCTGTGATAAACACCAGGACGGAAAGCAGCTTGGGGAGGGACAGATTGATTTGGCTTGCATGTCCCAGTCCCAGTCTGTCATTGAGGAAAGTCAGGGCAGGAACCATAGAGAAAAACTGCTTCCTACCTTGCCTGCCAAGACTTGCATGCTCAAATTGCCTTTTTAAACAGCCCAGGAGCAGCTGCCCAGGGGTGGCTGCTCTTCCTGAGGAGATGCAACACACATCATTCATCCCAGAAAGGAACCCAGGGCAGACCAAAGTAGCTGTTACACAATGTCCGATTTGGTGAGCCATTGAGATTTTTATTGGGATTATTAACAGAACTGTGGGTGAAAGGTTACTTAGCAGGCAGCAAAGATGATGTTAAAGACCAAAAAGTCTACCCCAGAGTGGGTAGCAGTTCCCAAAACTGCTTGGCATTCTCTGTGCAGCTGACAGATAGCTTGACAGTCAGAATTTCTTTTTCAGGCAGGTTAGCTACCCAGTGTCTTCTGTCTGCCCCCAATAATTCTTTGATTTTTTTTCACTGCTGGGTAGGGGCCCTGAATCTTTTAAGTTCCTGTTCTCCCTGACATATATCTTTTTGATCCTCCTTTTCCTTCCTTGAGTGAACATTTCAATTTGGAAGGAATATTGCAGTTCTGAGAAACATAGCACATAACAGTGGTACTGCCCACCATAGTCTGGGCCCTCTCACATCAGCCATTAACTAAGAAAATGCTCCCAGATACACCTATGGGCCAATATGATGGAGGCACTTCCTCAGTATAGATTCTTCCTAGATATCTAGGTTTATATCAAGTTAATGAAAACCGGCACAATTGACCCTTTGCCAACATGATATACAAATACTATTAAAATCATAACCTTTCCTTTCTTATTCGTCCTCAAGATGCCATGTATGTATTAATATCATAGTATGAGACAATACAACTTTTAAAAGTTTCACAGTCTTTAAAAATTCTTGCAATTTAAAAGCCCAAGTTCTCAAAAATCCAAAGTCTCTGAACTGTGTGCTTCTCTAAAATCAAAAACAAGTTATATACTTGTCTCATTTCTTTCTTTTTTTTTTTTTCTCTTTCAGAGACAGGGTTTCTCTGTGTAACCCTGGCTGTTCTGGAACTCACTCTGTAGATCAGGCTGGCCTTGAACCCAGAAATCCGCCTGCCTCTGTCTCATTTCAAAAGGGAAGAAACATTGAACATTTACAATGAAATCAAACCAAAACTCTAAACTCAGTGGTATTAGATTAGTGTCCAATGTCTGGGACTCCCTTATGATTCTCTGAGTATCAGAGGACTTTGGCAGCTCAGCTTCTTAGCTCTACCATTTGCAAAACACACATCTTGTCTCATAAGCTCAAGTTGATCCCACTCTACCAGTGCAGCTGGCCTTGGTAGTTACTCCATGGTACTGGTTGGCATCTCTTAATATTATGGGGTCTCCCCTGCAATAGAGGTACACCTTCTATGAATGGTTTCTCAGAGTCTCTTTAGGGATTCTAATACTGCTCCATGGTTCCAGATCTCTCCATGACTTCTTCAATCTTGAAATTTTGTGCTATCAAAAATCAGTTACTAGGCTGGAGAGATGGCTCAGAGGTTAAGAGCACTGGCTGTTCTTCTAAAGGTCCTGAGCTCAATTCCCAGCAACCACATGGTGGCTCATAACCATCTGTAATGGGATCCAATGCCCTCTTCTGATATGTCTGAAGACAACTACAGTGTACTCAAACATAAACAAACAATTCTTTTTAAAAAAAAATTAAAAAGAGGTTACTCCATCCCATACTCTGTAAGCATTCCTCTTCTTGCCTTCTCTATTTAAAAAAAAAAAAAAAAAAAATCAGTTACCATTCAGGAGACTTACATTGCTGATTTCAGCTTGTAGCTTGAGACGCAGCCTTTGCTGGGGTCACAGTTTCATTGTGTTCCCCCTGAAGAAATAGTTGCCAGGAAATCTCACCTCTGTGTTGCTGGTCTCTTGTTAGTCACAGCTGATTTTTCAACCTCAGCCAACTAGTCGATTTTCCTCTTACACCAAATGTTTAAGTGACCCAGGTCTCTTAGGGGTCACTGCTGATTCATCAACCTCAACAACCAGAAACCACAGGCTGTTCATTTGAAACTATCACTGGAACATCCTGATACAATTTTTGAGAGATTCTCTGTTCCCTTGGCCAGTCCTCCGCTGTCTGTCTTTCCGTCGGCAGTCTTCTCCCCCAAGCTGCCACAGAACAACCTGGGAAGCCCTAAGCACTCAGTTCCTTTTCCAGCCATAAGTTCCAGTTTTCATAGCTCTCTCAAAAGCAATATGGTCAGTTCTGTCACCACAACACCAGCTCCTGGGACCACTCTCTGTCCTGATTTGCTTTCTTTGCTGTGATAAGCACAGTAACCAAAAGTGACTTGGAGACTTTGTTTACATGTGCCAATCATAATCCATTATTTAGAGAAGTTAGGATAGGAGCCATGGAGGAAAGCTGCTCACTGGCATGCTCTTTGTGGCTTGCTCAGCTTGTTTTTTATACAGCCCTGGACCGCCTGCCTGGGAGTGGCACTGCCCACAGTGCTCTGGGCCCTCCTGCACTAATCAGTATTCAAGAATATGCCCACAAGCCAGTATGTTTTATATCAACTCAGGTTTTTTTTTTTTAATTAAACTACTAGAAAACAAAGTTGAATAATGATGAAGATAATAACCACATCTTAAAATCTAGTTTTTGATAACTGTCAGTAATAGAAACAGGAATTGCTTGTGTGGAATCAACTTACTATCTCTAAATTCCGTTGCATGACAAAAAATTGAAAACCTGGATCTAGGATAAGATTTATATACAGAAGAGTTCTGTGTCCAAATAACATGAGAATCCTAGGTTAAAAACCTTTTTTGTTGTTGTTGTTGTTTTTTGTTTTTTGTTTTTTTCAAGCCAAGGTTTCTCAGTATAGCCCTGGCTATCGTGGAACTCACTCTATAGATCAGGCTGGCCTCGAACTCAGAAATCTGCCTGCCTCTGTCTCCCAAGTGCTGGGATTAAAGGTGTACGCTACCACCGCCTGGCTTAAAAACCTTTCTTATTAAAGAATTTCTTCAAGCCTTTACGTTAGCAGGGAGTGGGGATCTAATGAGATTGATGAGTGGTGGCAGATGCATATTCCCACACATAGAGCGTCTAATCAATGAATTTTACTCCTGTATTCACTGATCCTTACAGAGCTGTGTTAGAAGCCATAGAAGTCATTTTGAGAAATGTCTCCTTACATGTTAATTTGTGTTCACTTTAAAGCTAAGTGCTGTTTCTTATAGTTACTGTTTTTTTAGATGTAATAATTTTTTTTTTGTTTTAGATGTAATAAAACATGTTTTTTTACATCATTGTCACTTTACCGTTCCCGTGCCTGTTGAAACCTGTAGTCTTGGTACCTTAGCAAATCCTCTTAAGAAGGCCTCCGTGGTCTCTGTTTCAGAAATAAGACAGTAGCATCAGTGCAGACATGTAATCCTAGCTGCTGGGAAAGTGATGTGGGGAGATTGTGAGTTCCAGACCAGCCAGGACAACATGCTGAGAACTGGTCTCTCATAGAACAACAGAAGAAACAGCAGTTGAGTTTCAACCCATCACTTGCCTAAGACATCAAGCTAATGCTTGGGAAGGTCAGATTTGAATTTGCCACATCTAGAGTTGATCTGTGCTACAGCTGTAGAGTTTTGAATAGGAAGTGGCATCCTACACTCCCCTTACCTGACCAGGGCGTAGGCTAGCCCTAATTTGCCCATAAGCATCATATACATGCTACATTTGTTCTCTCGTGAGTCTTTATTCCATATTCGGAGCAGTTTCTATTATATCTCATTTACTTTTCTTTGACAAATTTTGTATAGAATGCATATTTAAAATGTCTGTGCTTCTGTTCTCAGAAATCATAAATAATGTGTGTTAGACTTCTAGGACAGCGTAAAGGGACAGATGGCAGAGAGAATCCATCTGACTTCAGCAGACAGGACTGTTTGAAACAGGGAAGGACTGAACTGGGGTGTCTGTAGGTGTGTCTGCAAAGAGGGAAGGGAGTACTCTGGGTTTATATGGGGGGAGGTAGGAATGGGAAGTTAAATACAGCTTCAGGGGGCTACATAACAGTCTCTACTTCCTGAGATTGTTGGTCCAGACAAGGCCATTTTATCTTTCAGAACTACCTTGCCTCCAAATGCCACCCCCTCCCCCAATTCAGGAGCTATTTATGTTGTTGCTTTCAGGATGCTGGTGATAGTAGGTGACTGAGTTAGGCAGTAGTGACAAGGGGGAAGGGGATGGAGTTTCAGTGTAGGAATGGGAGATTTCAGCAAGTCTTAGGAGAAGGGGAAGTTCCTTGGTCCGAGTCTGACAGTTTATTCAAGGTTTATTCCAGCAGTGTGTTCAGAGATAGTAAAGTCTGCTGCATACCCTCGGATATAATTACAATGGGAAAATTAGTGTTCAGTACTTTCATATGAAGGAATTTTAGTGTTTCCCCTCCTAAGCGTTTTGTTAGAATAGAAATGTTTCATCCCATTTCATCTTGCTTTCATTTCATACCATTTCTCCTTCTCTCATTTAACCTGAATTGATCTGTCTTTTGTTTGAATTCTTTTAAGAGTAATATATTTGTCCATTTGGCATTACTTAGAATCAGACTGTTTATACTTTTTTTCTGTTCCTGCTCATGAATTCCATTTCTACAAGTTTAAAAGACAACTATTATTTCTACCAATTTATAATCCACTATGGTTTTCATTAATGCCTTCATGTGACCTTTGAATTTAAGGCTGTTTTACTTATTTTCTAAATTGAAATGTTGTGCCAGGTATTAGTAATTTATTTCTTGAAAGGTTTAATAAATCATAATGAAACATCATTTTGTGCAGGAACTAAAAAAATATTTCTAAAGAAGTGTAATACTGTTTATCAAATACTTTTCTCTGCTAATAATCTGCTAACACATCAGACTACAGCAGAAATACTCCCTTAAAATTATGTGTCTACGGGTCAGTATCTTAATTAATGCACACATGACAGGAGATAGCTTCAGCCTTCTTCACAGCCAGAAACAACAGTGTTGTCTTAAGTGAGGGAGAACTGGCCGGCTCATTGATTTCTTTGAGAAGGCGCTTCAGTTTCCAAACGGCACGGCCTTTATCTGTGAGTAGACAAAGCATTCCTTAAGAATTTAAAGTGTTACTAGAAAGATTATTTTTAATGATAGTATATGTAAATTTGGTAATGTATGATAATAAATGTTCAGAAAAGTGGAATGATAACAGAAAATACTCAAAGCTGCCAGAATTCTTAAATAATACTGTTGTAAGTTGTAAGAATTATAATTAAGATTTCCTTAAAATTGATGTACATTCAAAACCTTGCTTTATTACAAATAAAATTATTTTGTTCTCATTTATCATCAAGGTAAAATATCTTATAAAAGAAATCCTGAAAAAAAGTGTAGGTTAGAGTAGAAAGAGATAGAATCAGATATTTCTAGGCTATGTATTTCAGCTTTTGATTGTTTCATATTAACAGTATATAATTTGGGACCAGGGTTGTGGAGAATTAAGCAGAATAAAGGGAGTAGGCTAGAGAAAACTGCTTTCTGTTATATGTGTGACTGTGTGATTGATGCATCCTTGAAGAGCAGCAGGGAAGCACACACACATAGAGTGAGCTGCTTGATAGTTATGGAGGAAACTCTTGAATTTTGTGGTTAAAGCCTCCTGTTGTATACCAGATGTTTTAATGTGAAGAAAAGATAAAAGCAAAACAAGGGTGAATAAAGAATGAAATACAGTAACAAATCTCAGATTTCTAACATAAACTGACTTGATATTATGAGAAATACTACAATTTTTGTCACACTGTCATAAACTTTTAAAAATAAAATTTCTTTAAAGCTAGCAAAATTTCAGAGTCAATGACTCTTTTTTACATTAGCTTCCTTCTGAAGTTACTTTTACTATCAAATGTTTGCTTAACCTGTTCTAGGTACTTCTAAACAAACTAGTGGCCATTTCTTCATGGATATTTGTTGTTTCCTTCTACAAATGAAGTGATTAACTGATTAAAAATAGTTTGAAGTGTTGTTTCTGAGGGAGATTGCTAAACTCAGAATGTCCCTGAAGATTTAACAGTTCATTGGATTATGTGCATACTCCTATACATTTTGGTTCTTCAACATAATTTTACTAAAAGTAATTCAGTGCTATATCATTCATTTTCAATAAATAAAAATGTACATATCTGAAATTTGACTCTTAAATAATAATAATTTGTAACTTTTCTCTCTCTCTCAAAGACTTGCTTCTTCCTCTTATGAGGTGTTAAATGCTTGACAAGGCAGGAGAGATGGCACAGTGGTTAAGAACACTTACTACTCTTGCAGAGGGCTGCAAGGAGTGGAAGGTTTCAAAACGACCTGAAACTCCATTCCGAGGGCACCTGATGCCCTCTCCTGACCTTTAGTGACTCCTGTATGCGTATGGTAGACAAAACTCATGTCCATACTCGATTTTAAGTAACTTTTATTGTCAATTATTATTTATTTTTCTGAACCTCAGTATTAAGGTTTTTGTGAGGTCCAAATGGAAGACTGTATGTAAACAAGTGACACACTTGTGTTTGGGAGTTTTGTTGTTGCTTTTATTTGTTGCAGTGTTATTAAGTTAACCAAAGTCTGGCACATACTAGGCAAGCACTGTTATTATTATGTTAAAACCCCATCTCTAGAGCTTTTTAAATTTTGTATAACTTATTAATGATTGATTATTGTTCAGATTATGTCTTAAGTTTCTCATAATTTTTAACAAATTCATACTGACCCAGTCCACTAAAAAAAACAAAGTCCAAACAAAGATCTGAATTGTATGTTCTTTAGTTTAGAAAGAGAGAAGAGGGTCTGGGAGTGTGACTCCAGCCCAGCACCTGCTTAAAGTAAGAGAGGCTTTTGGTTTGATCCCTGGGGATCTTGATGCTGGGACAAAAAGTCTCTAGGGGCTGGAGAGAGGGATGATTTAAAGAACAAAGGAAGCACACTGAGTTCCCAGCAGCTGCATGCATGCCTGTGACTCGGGCCTCCACAAGCACTATCACAGACATGTACAAAGCCTCCCAGAAAAGATGTACATAGAGATAAAAATAAAAATTTTAAAAATGCTTCAGATGGCTGCCCAGAGTCAGAATTTTTGGAAATAGGCTCTTGCTTCTTATTACCTGTTTTTTGTTTGTTTGTTTTGTGAAGTCTCTGTATGAAGCCCAGACTGGCCTGGAACTCCCTGTATAGACCATGCTGGCCTTTAACTTCCATGCTCCTGCCTCCCACCTCTGAAATCTAGAAATATAAACTTGTGCCCTCATGCCTGATCCTATTGCCTATTTTAGAGTCTTCATTCTGTTTTATTCTTAGAGCAAGCCAAGACTGGGGAAAAAAAACATTAGAAGGTGAATTTAAGGATTGGTGTGTGTGGTATTATTATTGTTGTTGTTATTACTATATCCCAAAGACAACCTATTTGATTTCTGTTAGCATATGTAATCATTTAAGTCATATGAAATGTTAGATAAGATACTGGGAACTTAATATACTTTCTAGTGAAATCAAGTAAGGAGGAACTAAACAAATTGTAGCAGTGAAGAATTTAATCTAGACATGAAAAGCTGCTTTATAGGAAAGATGTGACCCCCATAGAATTTATTACCAAAACTAGTAGTATTACTCATTATGACATCATTCTTAATTTCAGAGATAAAACCTTTTCTCATGTTCGTTAATGAAAAAATGAGAAAGTAATGAACAAATTTTATTTATCATATTTTAAAGCCATGCATATGTATTACTTTCTATGTGACAAAATTATACTAGTTGACAAAATACATCATAATTTTGGATGTCCTTTAAAGTGATAGACTTTATACTAGTTTCCATAAGAAGACTTATGCCACTTGGTATTTCACATTTTCTATAAAGTACTGCAACTTGAGATGGTTTAGTTTATATCTTCTTGTGCTGTGTGTTTCTGATGACATACTGAAAACTCTTCTAAGTGACTGGTAACTTAGTCCGTTCTGCTTGTTCATCATAAGTACTTGGGCAGCTTTCCTTCCTGAGAATGCCAGCAGCTGTGGGGTTTATCTTTAATTCGTACCTGTAGATTCTGCAGTATGTCTTTGTTGCTCATAGCAGTGAACTGCTATCAGAAACCCTTTACATTTCTCAGGAAGGTTTCGTTGTTCACAGAATTGCAGTTTTGGCTTACTTTGCTTAACTTCCTCCATATTCTACCTACTATTATGACTTTAAATGGAATACTCTGAGAAAATATTTAAAAATAAGATTCTTGTCTAGAATAACAGAAATAAAAGTAACATTTGAGTTACAGGGCAAGTATACCATCCCCTAAGGATGGACAGGGGTGCAGACATAGTGTATGCATTCCTCCAAAGCCCAGTAAAAAAGTTACGTATTACTGGGCAGAAAACACAGCGCAAAGTAGCTTTTCCAAAACATACAGACAGTCAAGCCCTGGACCCCAGCCCCACCACACCCCCACCCCTGGTGTGGCAAAAAGGAAAATGAAATGGACTCTCATCCTGATGTCATTTACTTATGATTTTAGTGTAACCACTTTGACATTTTTCTCTACCTATATAAATTTGACATGACTTTTATGTATTTGTTCTTGTTGGTCTTCATTTAATGTAGAAGAGTTTCTCCAGGTCTGAGGCTAAAGCTCAGTTGGTAGATTCCTTGTCTAGCATGTATGAAACCCTGTGTACAATCCCCATCCTTTCCAAAACAACTAGGCATGGTTCTGGACTCCTCCCAGCCTTTGGGAAATGGAGATAAAAGGATCAAGACTTCAAGATTTTCCTCAGTTACTTAGTGGGTTCAGGGCTGGCCTGGACTATAAGAGACCCCGTTTCAAAAATATATATAAATAAACAGGCACACAGAGAGCAGTATATAAAATATATACTGTATCATACTGTTCAGGAAGGGCAATAACTATATGTAATCCATCCAACTATTCATATGCTTCAATAATGGTTGGTAATAAGTATAAAGGCTGAGCTTCAGTGCAAGTGGTCTCACTTTAGTGTGGTGAAATTAATTAACACAATGCATTTGGAGTTTTGATGCAAAGCTTTTGCTAATTAAAGAAAAGCCAGAATGAATAGGTCTTGATAGATGTCAGTGTGGGTGTAAACAATGCTATTTGGAACAAGTTTAAATTGGTCTTAAACCTAGTTGAAATTTATAGGCAAGTATAGTTTTCTCACTAATTTCATTCTTTTTAATGTACTTTATTATGTATGGGTATTTTGCCTTCATGTATGTCTGTGCACCATATATGTGCCTTGTTCCCTCGGAGGCTAGAAAAGGGCATCTGATTCTCTGGAACTGTACTTGGAGATAGTTATGAGCTAGAATTGAACTCCAGTCCTGGAAAAACTCCCAGGACTCTTAACCCAAAGCCATCTTTCCAGCTACTACTTTTGGTCTTTAAGGTGCCTAGGTCCCATATCATGAGCCTCTTGTAAATTTCAGCTATATTCTTCTCTGGCTGCCTGTACCTGCGGATCTTACCATGTTCTCAAGTCCCCCAAGTGAAAGGCAGCTCCAGAGAGATTTTTTCCCCCCTTCTGAGTCTTAAATTGCCACCCGGTCTTAACAGCCTTAGAATTAATATGGACAGACTGGCCAGATATGACCTTTCTTTGGAACCTATATTTCTTATTTCTAATTCTGTCAACAGAAAAAGCCTACTAATTTCTTCAAATTTGAAAACTACCATCTCTCTTTAACTAATTACAAACTTTCTTTTCCTGTATCTTATTTGTTTGTTTTTGAGACAAAGTCTCTATTACATAGCTCTGGATATTCTGAAACACACTCTGTAGATCAGGCTGGCCTCAAACTCAGAGATTTGCTTGTCTTCTATCCCCAGATTGCTGGGACTAAAGGTGTATGTCACCAAACATACAACTTTTAAAAATTTCTTTGGCAATTTTTTTTGGGGGGAAGGTATAAATGTGTGTTCATATGTTTGCTTGTACATATGTGTGCACATGATGTGTTGAAGTCAGAGGTTGACATCCAGTATCTTCTTCAATTGCTCTCCACTTCATTTTAATGAAGCAGGGTCCTGGCTAAACCCAGAGGCTGCCAAGTCACCTAGTCTAGGTAGCCAGCACGGCCTGGATACCCCTGTCTCTACTCTACAGGGCCAGATAAGTGATGGATGCTGGGGACTAAAATCCTGGTCCTCAGGCATGTACAGCAAACAGTTTGTACCCATCTCCCTACCCTCCTCTTTAGTTATTTTTATAGATACTTTTAATTAAAAGTTATTGTTCTAACATAACAAAATGAAATTATGTTCATTATGTTCCACTACAGGAATATCAATTCCAGATATTAAAGATAAACTCATTGAAAAAAGAAATACAAATGGTCATGTCTTGTAAAAATATGTTCACTAAAGAATAATAGATCAGTAATCCTTAATTTGGTATGTTTCAAAGTAGGCACTCAAAATTATTGCTTGTAGCAGTGTAAGTTGCTGTAAATCTGGGAGGCAGTTTGTCAATGTGTATCAAAGTCTTTTAAATACTTCTGCAATCAGTAATCTTATCCTAGGAATTTATTCTAATGAGTAATTAGTATTAAATTATGAAAATTATCAGTGTCACTGTATGGTTAGATCGACCATTTTTAAACTCTGAAAAACTACATAGTATGAAGTAATATTGTAAATATTTAATATTGAGGGTTTCTATCCCACCTTTGATTGATCAGTTCCCAGATAAAAGACATAAAACTTTTATATTTGTAATAAGCCTTAAACAGCACTAGAACTGGACAGATAACAATCTTTTATGACTATTTTATCTACTTCCCTGTAAATAACCCCAAGATTGGACTTGCCATGGTATGACTCCAGCCCTCGTGGCCAGTTCTCATGATCCCTTAACTTACATTGTCTTCCTCTCTCCACCTTCTCTCTTGTCCTAGTGCTCCTGCCTTAGACCCCAAGCCCAGGAACTGAAGCCCCACCTACTTCTCTGCTGCCCAGCTAAAGGCTGTAGGCATCTTTAACCAACCATAGTTTTAAATTAAGAAACAAGATTGCATCAGTTGGTATACTTGAGAATTTCCTCATCCCTGGGGCAACCAGACCTTGGAGGCCAGTATTTAACATTACAGTGCATAGCAACAGACCAAACCTCAACAAAGCAATAATAGTAATTATAACAAATAGATGAAAATATAAAGAATTTTATTAAATATACTATTAGTATGTCATTGTTAAGTAGCTTTAGTGTACGAAAGAAATTTTCCAGCAGTGTTTTGATCTTAAAATAACTTCTCTGTCCCTGGAGTTGAAGAGACTCTGAGAAACAGTTCCCTTCTAGAGGTTGCTTATTGGTTTCAGTCAGCTGTGAGGCCTGAGGCTCTTCACTTTTCTTATTTCCCAGACTACTACTCTGAGCCTCTTTTAACAGTTATTAACATTTTTAATAAGACTCCCTCCGCTTTGGGGAGTACCTGTTATTCTCTTAATATTGGGAACCATTATCTTAACTGCTTTATAGATTTCATAAATTTTCTTTTAAGTTACTTAAATGCTTTCCTGTATTGCTCGAAAGACACTTTAAAGTTATTAATTTGGTAGAGTCTTAGATTACATATCTTTTGTTGTTGTTTTGTTTTTTTGAGACAAAGTTTCTCTGTATAGCCCTCACATATACAACCATGATGGGGATGAGGGAAGAAACTACTAATGGTTCTTAATCGTTTGGGTCTAATCCCGAAACAATGTACATGCTGTGTGTGCTTCCCGATAGACATAAAACACACACAGACCGGGAACATTTTAGGAGACACACATTCATTAGGTTTTTTGGACAACTAAAAGTAGTTTGTTTTGCAGGCTTGTTTGTCTCATCAACTTAGTACAAGCAAGTTATTTGAGAAGGAGGAACCACAGTTGACAAAATCGTCCATAAGACTGCCATACATTTTCTTCAGTAGTGACTGATATGGGTGGGCTGTCAATCCTGCAGGCTGAGCAGGCCGGAGGAAGCAAGTCTATAAACAGTGTCCTCCATGACCTCTGCCTCAGCTCCTCCCACCTGCCTCCTGTCCTGCTTGCCTTTCTATCCTGACCTCCCTCGGTGACAGACTGGTCTCTGCAAGTATAGGGTGAAGGTCAAACACACCCTTTCCTCCTCAAGTTACTTTTGATTATGGTGCGTTAGTACAGCAGCAGAAACCCTAAGGTGTTAGTAGTATGCATGCACTTCATTTCCCCATTAAATCAAAGGTTTGCAAATGATACTGAATATTGGTAGATTATTAATGTAATATAAATTACCAAAAACGCTAAAAACAAGTGGGTTTTTAAATGTCAAATTTTAAGTAACTTCTAAGAATTTAATTTTTTTCATTTATTTTATATGTATGGAGATTTTGCCTGATGTATGTCTGTACACCATAGACAAGCCTGGTGCCTGTAGAGGCCAGAATAGAGTATTGGATAGAGCTACAGACAGTTGTGAGTTGTAGTATGGGTGCTTATGAATCAAACCTAGGTCCTCAGGAAGAGCAGCCAATTCTGTTAACCACTAAGCCATCTCTTCAGTACCTGTTTCTGATAATGCTAACATGATCTCTTATAAATTTATATGCAGCAATGATATAAATAATCTTATGCTGAAATATTTAATTATTTCTTATGATAGTTAAAATGGAAGCATCCTAAATGTTGGCCTTTAATGATTATTATCAGATGTCCACTAGCCATGTAAAATATGATGGACCCATTACTTGTAATGTTCTTTTAACAATAGAGATGTGGGAAAGCAATTAAAATGTACTGTTAATGAAAAAAGATGCTAAGGGAAGGAAATGTTTCTAAATGATGTGATTATTGATATTCTTAACTTTAATTTTGCATTCCCTCATTTATTTTTATAGTAAAAATATATTTTTCTAATTAAAACGCTTTTTTAAAATGCAAGTTATTCTTTTTTATAACTTTCAGAGTTTTATGAAATGTTGGTAAAATAGCACTTAAAAAACATGTGAACTTTTTTCCCTGGTTCAAGAAATTTTATCTTAAAACATATCAAATTTAAACCAAAACAGTTAATTTTTGGATAACTTTTCTTCTCTTACTAGAAGTTGAAGACTTGTTCTCTTCGCTTAAACATATCCAACACACTTTGGTTGATTCTCAGAGCCAGGAGGATATTTCACTGCTTTTACAGCTTGTACAAAATAGAGATTTTCAGAATGCGTTCAAGATACACAATGCTGTCACAGTGCACATGAACAAGGCCAGCCCTCCGTTTCCTCTTATCGCCAATGTACAAGACCTTGTACAAGAGGTACGTGTCTAAGCATCCTGTTGGCATCTACAAGGGAGTTACTAGTCACAAAAGACTGATATGGTTATTGTTTGAGGTCGTTGGTAGTGGTCACCTGCTTATGTACTGTAATGGAAGTGAGAAAAAACTGCTACATGCATACATTCTGAAAATATTTATGACCTAAGTAATGCACTGACTATGAAGAGTTAATTTTGTATATAAAGTAAGTATAGATAGTAACCAATGTTTCGATCTTAATGCATCTAGTATGGTTTTATTACGTTAACCATTATGCATTATAAACTCATGTAAAATGATAACCTCTAATAATCAGGGATTATAATATACAACTCTTTATGATATATTGTTTACTGATACTTTAGGGATCTAACTTATGAAAATGGTATAAAACAATGCAGATTATTTATTTTTATTATTTTTATGTGTATATGTGTTTTGCCTGCATGGATATCTGTACAGCTCATGAATGCAGTGCCCACAGGAGCCAGAAGAGGTTGTCTGATCTCTTGGGACTAAGAGTTACAGGGTGCTGGCAGTCAAACTCAGGCCCTCCAGAAGAGGAGCCTGTGTTCTTAACCACTGAGCCATCTTCCCAGTCCAGATTTTGCAGTTTTACTGTTGTATAAAAGTTTCTTTTTGTTAACATGTTACTTTTAAATTCCAGATTCACATTCTAGTTGATGTTCAGTCTTTAATATATCTGCAAGCATCTTCCAAGTTAAAGGTTTTAAAGCATTACACACAAGCTCAGATTTAGGGACATATATTGTCATTGCTACAGAGTTTTATGTTATTTTAATCTTACAACAATAATTCTGAAAATATATCAAATAAATGTATTTCATTGAATCCACATACAAGATAGAAAAGGAGCTTGGAGAGAGTACAATTTCCAAGAGCTACAGACAATACGTTAGATTAGAAGATACTTTATATTTGAGCATAGTGTCCCTACAGGAGGTGTTTTCCTTGTTGAAATGCCTAAGATGGCGAAGCCCTCACAGTGTGACAGAGCAGTCTGGTGTTGCCCAGGGCAGAGAGACCTCTGGACATATTTCTAGAAAGGAAGCTGGCCATCTATCAGAGCCTCAAAGAGCTGTTGGACTACTATTCCTTGAAGTAACCCCCTCCACTTTTTTGTTTTGATTTTTCAAGACAGGGTTTCTCTAGGTAGCTCTGAATCTCCTGTAACTCACTCTGTAGACCAGGCTGGCCTCAAACTCAGGAAGGCCTCTGCCTTCCCAGTGCTTGGATTAAAGTCATGCACGACCAACTCATGGCTTTTGAGTTCACCTTTCACTGTTGAAATTAGTTGTGTGGTATTCTTGTCACTGAAGGAATTGTTGAGCACTGGGTGTAGCTTGATGTTCTAGCACTTTTCTACCACATATGCGACCCTAGGTTCAATCCGCAGCTATGAGAAAATAACGAATTTCCAGGGTTTTTAGTTTGTTTGTTTGTTTGTTTGTTTTATTTAAAAAATTAAATTAAAATTTAAAAATCCATTCCTTTAGCTTTTTTTTTTTTCTTACTTACGGTAATTTTAACGGCTTTCCTGAAAATTACTTTTTTAAAAAAATGGAGATCAAAATAGTATTACTGTGACCAGGTTAGCCTTGAACTCGGAGAGCTGCTTACCGAGTACTAAGATGAAAGGTGTGCGTTGCCACCAGGCAGTTTTATTTAGAAGAAATTTGGCTAGGATATAGCTTATTGGTAAGATATTTGTATAGCACTGCAAAGCCCTGGATAAAATCCCTGGTACCACAAAAATAGTAAAATAAATAAAAGAATTTTTCTGGGAGTAATGATAGACACTTGCAGTCTCAGCACTTCGGAGGTAAAAGCAGGAGGATCAAAAGGGAGTCCAAAGCCAAGAGTGGGCCTTGTAGTTCACTTCAGACAGCCTGGAATCATATAGCGTGAAACTACATTTCAGAAACCAGAAGTATATACATATGTACATACATATAAGAAATTATCTCATGCCTTTTAGTTGTATATTTAAGATTTATTTTTTATTTTTATTTATGTATATTTGTGTGTGCACCCATGTGTTGCTTATCTAAAAACACCTAAATAAAATGTGAACCAACATATCAAAAGATAGAATTTGATATTTTTTTTTTATTTTGGAAATGTGTGTGTGTGTGTGTGTGTGTGTGAGAGAGAAAGAGAGAGAGAGAGAGAGAGAGAGAGAGAGAGAGAGACAGATAGACAGACAGACATTGTGATAGCATGAGCACAGTGATTGAGGGAGACAATATGGCATATGTGCAGAGCAGTGGTTTAGTGGTGGACCCTGCAGGCATGAATAATGCCAGGTGTGGGAAAGAGGAAAGAATCAACTGATATTTAATTCTAAGGAGCTGAGGCCTGATCCTATAGATGACTAAAAGACAGGCAATGAAGATGACAGTAGTCATATTTCTGTTTTACAGTTGAAAATAGCAAATCAAAAGTTATACAATACTTTCATAAACCAACTTGAACAATATGAGTTCATTTTGATAAAAGGTGTAAGAGCTATCCCCACAGGGATAAGGATGGGGCTCGGTGCCAGAGCTCTTGCCTAGCATTTGTGAGTCTCTGGATGCAGTCCCAGGCCCTATATAAAAAGAAACAAAATGATGTATGATTGTCCTTCGGTATCCTTGCACTTCATAGCCTCAGATTCAGCCTAGTTTGCTAAAAGAATCTAAATCTCTACTGAACACAGACTTTTTCCCCTAACCAATACTGTACAACTATTACATATTAGGAATAGGTAGAAAACATTTTGGAGTGTATGGATGGAAAGGTATGTTAGTTATATGCAGATACTCTGCCCTTTTATAGAAGACTTGTGACCTTAGCTTTGGTATAAAACAAGAGCTTCTGTAACTAATTCTGGGTGATACTAAGGAATCAATCGTTATGTGCATAGAGTAAGTCCAGCTTTATTGAGACATACTGTACAATTATTAAAAATAGGTGTTTTGTTATCTACCACCCACTGTCAAGTTACTAAAATATCCCACCCACAAAGCTCACTTACAGTCCTGAAGAAAGTAACCACTTCTTCTTTAGCCCCTTTTGTCATTTGCAAACGTGGTTTCTCTTTTAATGATTTGCCATTTATGAACATGTCAAGTAAGTAGGCAATACCTACTCTTCTGTGTCTGTATTAGTTATTAGTAAGAAATTATCAGTGTGGCTAAATACCTCACAAGAAGCAACTTGAACGGGGTGGATTTGTTTGGGCTCACGGATTTGGGGAAGCCATAGCTTATTCTAGCTGTGAAGGCATGGCATTGGGACAGCTCATTGTAGCAGAAGGAATATGGGGCAGCGGGCTACATTTTGTGTGTGTGTGTGTGTGTGTGTGTGTGTGTGTGTTTGAATGTGAAAACTCCTAGGTTTGGAGTTAAGGTGGTTGTGAGTTACCTGCTATGGGCTCTGGGAATCAAACTTCAGTCGTTTTATAAGAAGAGCAGGAGCCCTGAACTATGGAGCCATCTCTTCAGCCCTTGTCATCGCTTTGGTGTTGCAAAAATATTTAAAAAATGAATCTACCCCGAAAACTCTCTGCCGGATCACATTCTTAAACCAGTACCGTCCTGCAACACCATGTCCCGGTGGGCTCTTGTTATTTTTCTCCCAGCTAGCAGCAATATCTCGCTCACATGAAACTCTTTACACACTCCCATAATCATTAATCTAACTCCTAGAACCCAGTAAAGCATGACTCTTAAGGCTTAATTATCTAATCAGGTTTATATAATAATAAGATCACAATTACAAGATGCCAGTACATAATTTCAATGCCAAATGATAAAGACAAATTTTGACCCAGTTAATTTAACCTTGTAAAACCCTTAGCCTGGGTCTAAGCACGCGGGGTCTGACTTGTAACTTTCCTCTCACTCCATGATCCAGCTGCCTTCTCCGCTCTCTCTGGCCTTTCACTTCCTCAGCTCTAGCTCTACCTCTCTAATCCTGTCCAATCACAGGCCTGTCACTGCCTTAATGTGATTGGACAGAGAAAATGCTGCAACACTTTAATATGCTTGTTGTAGTCAAAATTGGTCCTCATTTAATCATCCTAAAGGTTTAATTGGAGAATTGCTAATAAAATAACCATAAAGGATATAGAATTCCTGTTTTAATCATTGGTTACATTTCATTAATAGTGACAGTTTTGGTATTGTTATTTACTTTATTGCAGTGTACCATTTTGGAGTGGGGGTTTGGAGGTACCAGGGCAAGAAGAGGCATTAACAGTAAGAACACACAGTATAATCTTTGGAAGAAAGTAGTGTTCAGAGGAACATAACTGCCTCAATATTCATTGGTAGAAGACTGAAAATTACAAATAAGTGGACTTAATTTTAGTTCATGTAGTTAGAAACCAAGGAAATGGGAAAGAGTGCTTAAATTTCTTAGTAGGAAGTAGATAACCATGACATTAATAGGTGCTTCTTTTAAAGTAGACAACACCTGTGGTAAGTTAGTTAAGCCATCCAGCAGTGTTAGGAAAGAAAAATCACAAGTGCAGACCCAGATTGAAGTCATCTGGTCAACCTTTGAAGTGCTTTACACAATGGAGGCCAGCCTGCCCGCAAGGAAAGACATAGAGGCCTGAATTGTAACTGTGGGAGTTTATCCTAAGAAAACATTGTCCAACATTACTACGTTTATCTTTTGAATCTTTTACTTTAAATTTTCATCTCATATTTTTAATGTAGTTCTTGAAACATAGGATTTAAATCTCTAAAGTAGCATGATAACTAATGGGTGGGGCAGAATATAATTATTATAGTGGATTTTATGCTGTGTTAGAAGAAACTTTCAAAAATGAAACAGTTCATTTACAGTTGTAAATACCATGATATTTGAAGTATGCCTTTTTTAAAAAGGAATGTTATTTTCATCTATAATAAGACTGAAAGATCTCTGGGAGAAGTTTTTTTTTTTCTTCATGTTTCTTTAATGTTTTTCTTTACTCTGAGTGTTTTTTGCCATTTTATTCTCATTTAAAAAATATTCTCCTGCATAGATGCTACTGCTAATTCCTATGAACCAGGAAAAAAAAAAGTTGTTTTTTTGTTTTTTTTTTTTATTTCTTTAGGTACAAACTGTCTTAAAGCCAGTCCATCAGAAGGAAGGACAAGAATTAACTGCTTTGTTGAATGCTCCACATATTCAGGTAGAAAAAGGACAGAACATTGTTTATGTTTCCAGTATTCGTTTTTTTAAAGCACAGTCTCCTAGAGTTGGAAGAGACCTAGTCATGCAGTTTGTAACCCTTTCTGCAAAGTAATTATTGCTGGGTTATACATTTCCATATGTAAGACTTTACAAAGTATGTTTTTTAAAAACGGGCAGAAGTCCCTTATAGATCTGTAGTGTTTAGGCCTTACAGACTTGATCGTAACACTGTGTGCATGAGGGGACTACAGAAATAAGTCGTGTCTTACTTTTCACACTGTGGGTTTCTTTGAAACAGGCACTTTTACTGGCCCATGATAAGGTTGCTGAGCAGGAAATGCAGCTAGAGCCCATTACAGATGAGAGAGTCTATGAAAGTATCGGCCATTATGGGGGAGAAACTGTAAAAATAGTTCGTATAGAAAAGGCTCGGGATATTCCATTGGTAAGTGTTCTCATGTCTGATCTAAGATTGTTTTCTATGCAAAGACCTCATTTGGTGTACTGCTGAAGATCCCATTATGTTCCTGCAGAGTTTTCTCTTTGTGAGTTAATTTGTTGCACTTGTAATATGCTCTTGCTCAAAACCCTCATTTGGTTGAAAAACTAATTTCATTACCTTTTCTCATAACTTAAAATAATAACTTATGAAATACTTACTGAGGATCAAGAAGAGAAAACTAATTTTCCAACTTACTCTTTACAACAACAGTTAGAAAACCTGGTCTATGGGAGCTAGGTACATGGTTTAATTGAGACATTCCTGGCACACAAGCATGAGGATCGAGAGGTTGTACCCCACACCTACGTGAAAAGCCAGGAATGATGACCTGTGTCTGTATCCCAGCTCCGTCACTGACAGGAAGACTTCTCTGGAGTTTGCAGGCTAGCCACTAGCCTAGCCAGATCAGTCAGTTCCAAGTTAATTGGCTTTGCTCCAGATACAAGATGAGAGATTGAGGACTTCAAGCACGCACATACACAGTGACACACACACACACACACACACACACACACACACAAATAATAGTGTAATAAAAATAATTTTTAAAGAGAATGCATAAGCACTTTATGTAACTAGTTCCTTGGAGAATAAAAGGAAAGGTCATGACAGTATTAAATACTTAAGAAAATCAGGTTTTTTTTTTTTTTAAAGATTTGTTTATTCACTGTGTGTATGTATCTGAGTGTATTTATGTGTATCCTATGCATGCAGGTGCCTGCAGGGGATGAAAGGGAGTTGGATCCCCTGCCTTGAGTTACAGGGGTTTGTAAGCTGTCCAGCATAGGTGCTGGGAACAAAAATCTGTGTCCTTTGCAGGAACAAGTGCTTTTAACCACTGAGCCCTAGAAAATAAGTTTTATCTTCTCTTACTGTTTCTGCTTTGAGTATATGCTTTCCCATTGTTCTTCCGATTTGTATAATGAATATTAGTATTTAATACATTTGGCTGCAGCTGTGTTTAACATTCACATAGTTACCCATATTGCTATTTATCCCTTAATCATATTTTGAATTTTAAGAAATTCTTTATAGTTAGGCACTGTGTTAATTAGTTATGCCTAGATGTTTTCTAGCTGTTGGAATAGAATCCAGCAGAAAAAAAATTTGATTTTATATCTTTAAACACAGAGTATATTTTTTCTGCTATTCTATGCTTCAGAAGTCTGTGTACTTCAGAATTCTAATGAATAAAGTATCTCTGAAACAAAAGTGTTTGGTGGGGAATGCTTATCTTTCATGTTAACAATTACAGTTGTTACTTTAGCAATGTGAGGAAATTTTTTTTCTTAAGATAAACTAAGGGCTAGTCTTATTAGATTTAAAAAAATTTAAAAATGAAATGCTTAACAAAAAATTGCATTTTTATGTTTAAATTAGATATTGGATGTTTTTAGGGTGCCACAGTTCGTAATGAGATGGATTCTGTCATCATAAGCCGGATAGTGAAAGGAGGCGCCGCAGAGAAGAGTGGGCTCCTGCACGAAGGAGACGAAGTTCTGGAGATCAACGGCATTGAAATCCGAGGGAAGGATGTCAATGAGGTTTTTGACTTGTTGGTATGTTCAGAATATAGAAGATTTGATTCATTTAAAAGCTTGTTTGGTTATTAAACTTAGATTATTAAAGAGCATTTTTGAAAACAACTGATGAGTATAAGGTAGTTTTTAGCCTAACTTTTACAGGATTTTCAATTTTAGTTATTATATATTTGGTTTGGGGTTTATTTTTATTTACTTTGAGCTTTATTGTAAGTTTTATTTTTACTTTCACTATTTTTTAAAGATTGTTTCTCTGTGTGTCTGTACACCTTGTACATGCCTGGTGAATTAAATTAAAACTCAGTTTCTTATTCTCACTAGCTATAGTTGAACAAGATTTATTGTGTACTTAATGGCCATTGTCTGAGATAGCCACTACACATTTCTGTTGAGCAAATTCTGCTGGGCAGTGCTAATATAATTAAGTATTTATATCTAATTACCTTCTTAAAAATAATTTTCTAAGATTTACTTATGCCTATGAATGTTTTACCTGCATGTAAGTATGTGCTCCGCGTGCATGCCTGGTATCTGAGAAAGTTGGGAAAAGACATTAGATTCCTTAAAGCTGGAGGCACGTATGGTTGTGAGCCAAACTATGGGTGCTGAGAATCAAACTGAGATCTTCTGCAAGGGCCACGAGTGCTCTTAACTGATGAACCATCTTTTTTGTTATTTTTTGTTTGTTTGTTTTCAGGTCTCACTATGAAATCTTAGCTGGCCAAGAACTCACTATGTAGACTAGGCTGGTCTCAAACTCAGAGGTATACCTGCCCACGTCTCCTAAGTGCTGGAGTTAAAGGCATATGCCACCATGCTTAGTCTAATTGTCTTGAAAATGATGTTTAATCATATTGTATACAACACAAAGTGTGATTTTTTCCCCCCCTTTTTGGAGACAAGGTCTGAAGTAAAACTCATTGTATAGCCCAGACTGGCCTTTTTGGTGATTCTCCTTCCATGGCATCAGCCACTACTCCCCTGTACAAACCAATGTGTATATTCTTAATTATTTAACATGAGCTGTTACAGTAGTATGTCTACTACCTGCTGATAGCTATTGTAAAAGCTAGACAATATCTGTATCCCTATTTCCACCAAATCTCTGCTTATAGCTCTGGTAGAGCAAAGTCCCACTGATCATCACTCATTGCCCATTTGATTGATACTGTCTTGCACTGAGCACTGTTCATGTTTTGTCAGTATGAAAAGTTATGAAGAGTGCTATCAAGGCTGGATATGTCTGAATACAGCTAGTGCAGGAATTACTAATCTAGCTGCACAACTCGATATAGTGAACAGTGGACAGGAAGACTAAAGAAAGAAAGTAGCTAGGAAAGGGAAGTGTTTCCTGCAGGACTGAGGGGATCCGCCATCATCCTCTCTAGAGAGTGTTAATCATAAGGTCACGGAAGATTCTTAAAGTATGTTAACCTTTCTGTTACAGTCGGATATGCATGGTACTTTGACATTTGTTCTGATTCCTAGTCAACAGATCAAGCCCCCTCCTGCCAAAGAAACTGTAGTAAGTAATTTTAAAATATTTATTATTAATCCTTTGACTTCTGTCTACTTTTCTGTATCACAAACTTCACTGAATATAATATGTTCAAGTAAAAACAGAAATCATGTGATTGTATCACACATGTGCTTATGCCACATTGTTCATTTGTCACACATGTGCTTATGACACAGTGTACACATTTAAGTAAGTATAAAAGCGAGCACTCCAGTAATATACTTTATACAACAGTGTTGGGTATTGCTTTCAGACAGTGAGTTAATAAAGTCAGACTGACAAATTACCCAGTTGGGTAGACCTACAAAGCTTGTTAAAGTAATTTCCACTACTTGCAGTATGGCTTAAAATTTTTCTTTTTTGGTCCCCAGGGTCTGGGGACATACACACACACAAAGGTAACAATTTAAATAGATTTTGGAAGCAATTTTCATTCAGTTTCTAAAACAATTCTAGCTCATACTGTTTTTCTTATACTGAGTTGATAACTTGTATGTGTGTTCTTTTTAAGCACCATTTCAACTGTGTTTTGATTCCCTGTTATCACACAGAACTTTCAAAAATTCATTTGGTACTGAGTATTCAAGATTTTAATCTAATGTCTATTTTCACATCAAGAATAGAAGGTTTCTTAGGTTATCTTAGTTAGAGAAATAGAATCCCACTTTTAAATTAGAACTAATATCTTTCCCATATTTGTAAACACCACCCAGTCTAAGAACCAGAATGTCACTAGCATCTAAAATCCCCACCTATGTCTTCTTTAGCCCCTGTCCACGTTGTAGTTAACCCCACACCCAGCAGAAACATTTTCCTCATTTCTAAAAATGCCTTCATATTTTTTTCTATAAATGGATCGCATCGTTTTGGATCAAATAAGGTAAGAATTTTTTTCCCAGTGATCATCCTGATTTAGATCATTTCTCAGTGTGGAACATGCTACTGACATGTATTTTAAAAAGAAACACTAAGCAATTAAGGCACAGCTACACTGTCATGAAATCACCTGGCTATGACAGCCCCAGGGAAGCTGACACTTGCTTACATGGGACCTGGTGACACCTTTCCTCATAGTAGTGGTGTAGAAGCTACATGCCTTACTAAGGATCCTTGTTTTCAGTCAGACCGCTTCTATTCTGGTTTCCTTGCCTTTGATGCAACTTTGTACCTCAGTTTGTTAGCTGTTAACAGTCACCCAGTTTGAGCTACTTCTACTTCTTTATAGTCTACAGAGATGTCAGTAGATAAGCTTGAACAGATGCTACCCTAAAGTGCTGTTGCCTAACTAAATGTCCTTTCAGTTTATTTCTCTGCACTGATAGAACACAAGTTACATTTGTGCTAGATATTTTGTTTTGCCGTGTTATAATTCTTGCTTATTTGTACCCCTTTTCTGTTTCAGATCCATGTGAAAGCTCATTTTGACTATGACCCCTCAGATGACCCTTATGTTCCGTGTCGAGAGTTAGGGCTGTCTTTTCAAAAAGGAGATATACTTCATGTGATCAGTCAAGAAGATCCAAATTGGTGGCAGGCCTATAGAGAGGGAGACGAAGATAACCAGCCTCTAGCTGGACTTGTTCCAGGTAAGAGACAGGACTGAAAGTATTTACAGGACTGAGGGCCAGCCCAGTGGTAGAACATGCACTTAACTGTGCACAGGCCTGGAGCCAAAATCTGTTGCATCTCCTCCCCTAGGTTATGTTAAGATAGAGAACTGAGAAGATGAAGGTTGATCACATTAAAACCTTTTTACATTAAAATCATAATCCATTAGGGCCTAGAGAGATGGCTCAGTAGTTAAGAGCACTCACTGCTCTCCCAGATCCAGGTTTAATTCCCAGCACCCACATGGCAGCTCACAACTGTCTGTAACTTCAGTTCCAGGGGATCTGACACCTTCATCTAGACATACATGCAGGCAAAACACCAGTGCACACAAAATAAAAATAAATATATCATTTTCCAGGTGTGATGATACACGCCTTTAATCCTAGCACTAAGGAGGCAGAGGCAGGTGGGTCTCTCTGAGTTCTAGGCCAGCCTGGTCTACTGTTACAGCCCCCAGCAGCTACATATGAACGGATCTTCTGGAAGAGGAGAAAGGGCCTTCGGGAAATTAAGAGAATCGGACAGAGAGAAGAATAAATAAAAAATGGTGATAAATAATACATATGATTAGATTGATAAGCAGAGTTAAAACAAACCTTTGCAGGCTTAGCCTAGAAAGATGACTCACTGACTGAGACTTGATACTGCTTTCTTAAAGGACCCAATTTGATTCCCAGTATCCATGTTGCTCACCCCACACAGACATACACATAATTAAAAATGAACCTTCTCTTGAAAGGGGGCCTTTGTAGGCTATGTGTCTTAGCCTGAAGTATTCTGTGTTGGCAGAAGGGTTTGGAAGGCAGTGTGATTACTTCTAGTAGTTTCTTTTTGATTAAAAATGTTTATCCTTCTGTTTTTTCTTTTTGTGTTATTAGGCAAAAGCTTTCAGCAGCAAAGGGAAGCCATGAAGCAAACTATAGAAGAAGATAAGGAGCCAGAAAAATCAGGTTAGACACTTATATTTGCTATTACACTTGCATTCAGTATTAATAAAAGCAAGAGTCTTTGGGTTTTCATCTGGAACCATGTTAAATTTACACACTGGAACTGTCAAGAAAGGAAGGTGGAGGCATTGAAGGAGTAATAGAAGAGGCTAAGTTCATTATCTTTAGATGTAAAAAAAGATAAAAATATTATGCATCTGTCTACAATGTGTAATTAATAGAAAATTATAAAGTAAAAAAATAGTTTAATCAATTTGAAATAGCATTGTTTTAGGAAATAGATAGTGTTTATAACTATTTTTGATTGATCAACAGGAAAACTGTGGTGTGCAAAGAAGAACAAAAAGAAGAGGAAAAAGGTTTTATATAACGCCAATAAAAATGATGGTAAGTTCTGATCTCAGGAATAGCAGTTGTATTTATGATATTTGTAATATTGTTTCCTGTAAGGTTTTTTTTCTATTTAAGTTGTTTGCAAAATTATTACTTGCCTCTAACAATTTTTTTATTAATCATTTTATTCATTTACATTTCAAATGTTATCCCTCTTCCCAGTCTCCCTTCCACAAACACGCCCCCCCCACCATCTCCCTCCCCTTTGCCTCCAAGAGGGTGATCCTATTCCGACCTCACCCCTCTAGCATCCCTCTTCTCTGGAGTCTCCAGCCTTCACAGGACCAAGTGCCTTCTCTCCCATTGATGCCAGATGAGGCAGTCCTCTGCTACATATGTAGCGGGAACCATGGACCAGCCCATGTGTATTCTTTGGTTGGTAGTTTAGTCCTTGCAAGTTCTGAAGGGTCTGGGTAGTTGATACTGTTGTTGTTCTTATATGGTTACAATATATAAGCTCCTTCAGCCCTTCTCCTAACTCTTCTATTGAGGTCCCCGGGATCAGTCCATTGGTTGGCTGTGAGTATCTGCATCTGTCTTAGGTGCTGGCAGAACTGCTCAGAGGACAGCCATGCCAGGCTCCTGTCTGTATGTACATCAGCAATAGTGTTGGTGTCTGCAGATAAAATGGATTGTATGATAGGTGGTCTTTGGATGGCCTTTCCTTCAGCCTCTGCTCCATTTTTGTCCCTGCATTTCCTTTAGACAGCAACACTATTAGGTTAAAAATTTTTTGATGGTTAGGTGGCCCCATCCCTTCACTGGGGGCCATGTCTATCTACTGGAGGTGGTCTCTTCAGGTTCTGTCTCCCTATTGTTGGGTATTCAGCTAACAATTTCTTTACACACACAAAAAGAGAGACGAGCACATGGGAATATTTATTTTATATTGACAGACTGATAAGATTAAATAGTTTTAAAGTCCTAGCATGTCTGGGTTTGTGTTCTTGTGGCAGCAGTCTGCTGCACCTGACTGACAGCTGTTGCCCTGATTGGTGCACTTACAATCTAGTTGGGTGTCACCACCACTTACCATTTTTATAAATTCAGTCTTATTTTCTGGATGCATTACCTCTTGATTGATCTTCGTTGTATTTGAATTTCTTAGGTCTGCTCTGGTACACATTAGAAAAGCCAGATTAAAGTCAGAGTCTGCAAGACTTATTTCTTAAGAATTTGAAGCATTTATATGTAAAAGTTAATCCTGGTTCTTCCTCCCATCCTCATGCTCCCAAAAATAAAACCCAGACCCAAAATACATTTACCAATGTCTTGTCCATATAGCTAGGTTCTTCTTTGACTAGATCATAATTTAAAATAACCCATTTATTTTAATCTCCATTCTGCCACATGGCTAGTTACTTGCGCTTAGGTAGCACATATCTGTCTTGTCACATCTTCCTGGGTGAATCTCTCATACCTAGCACGATCCAAGAATTCTCTCTGCCTCCTGATGTCTGATATTCTTCCTGCCCAAGCCATAGGCCATATGCTATTTAAGTAACAGGTGATGCATTCGTCTAATAGACAAGATGTTCTCTCTGTACTTATATGCAGCATAAGTTAAACTAATAAAGAAAATTTTATTGTTAAATATTCTTTTTATTTGTTTTAAAAATGGGGTTTCTCTATATAGCCCTGGCTGTTCTCAAACTCACTCTGTAGACCAGACTGGCCTTGAACTCAGAGATCCACCAGGCATTTGCCGCCGCCACCACACCCCAGCTAGAATATTAGATATTCTATACACTACTGAATCTAAAATTGAATCTGCTTTAATAATTGCTTTCTAAGGCAAGCATTCTTTGTGCTTAGTATGTTATGTAACTAAGAAGATTCAATATGTTTTTAATCTTACTGGCTAAAGTTGTGATTAATGTCTTTATTTACTGGTACATTGTAGAACTAAGTCTGGAGATGAGCCCTGTTTTATTTATTTTCTTTCTACCTCTATTCCCAATCTCTCTGTATGCTGAGAAATGAATCCAGGGCTTCATGCATGGGAGGCAAGTGTTGTACTACTGAGCCACATCCTAGCACTTCTTACTTCGTTTCTTGACACAGACTCAAATTGATCAAGCCAACTCTGAGAGCTCCTATACTGTAGGATACTTGGCAAATCTGAAGCCCTCAGATGTGGAACTGAGGGAGGGAGGGAATCAGAATGCTACCAGTGTGACCGTACATGTTTGAAGAAGCTCAGAAGAAAGAAAACAACTTAGAATGGAAGCAATTGTCTATGTTGCTTAAAGTACCAACTGTGCTCCATGGCAATAAACTGTGCGCTTTCATCTCACAGTAAATTTCTAGAGGTTGCAGACTAGTAGATTCAAGTTCAGATACTAAAGTTTCTGCTTAAATTGTTACAGCTAATTGAACAATCAAGTTAGAATAAATAAATAAATAAATAAACAAACAAACAAATACAGTCTGAGCTCCTACTCTATGCTGAGCACTAGCTAGACTAAAAGGTCACCCTCCTTCATGGGAGTGTCTGGTGCCTCTCTATGCTAGAACATGCCGGGCTGCCAACTGCTTGCCACACTCTGATTCGATAGCTGTGGCTTCATCTTGGGCTTTAGGAATGTTATCTGCCCCTTGTATTAAAGGATGCTCCTTGTATTAAATGCTCCTTGAATTAAAGGGTGGATGTATGGCTTATTTTTTTAAGTTATGTAAATCCAGCCAAGCACTCTAGAACACATACACTACTTGTAACCACTGTGTGCAATTGTTTATCCATACTTGCTCCTATTATATCTGATCCTAAAAATAATCCTATTACCTGGAGTCTATGAAAATGACACATTATCATAAGCGTGGCCCCTGGCAGTCTCCTCTGTTGTAGTATTCACTACAAAGTAGGTATTTTTAAATTAGGCATGGTGACTTAAAATACTTGAAATCCCAGCACTTGGAAGGCTGAGACAGGAGGATCATTACAAGTTTGAGGCTAGCTTGGCTACAGAGCAAGCTCCTACCTCAAAAATACACAATACCAGTGAAACCGCTATTTTATGTAAAAGTACATCTTTATGACATGACATTAATTGTATCTGAAAGTCTTAACTCTTTCTTTTTCCAAAGATTATGACAATGAAGAGATCTTAACGTATGAGGAAATGTCACTTTACCATCAGCCAGCAAATAGGAAAAGACCTATCATCTTGATCGGTCCACAGAACTGTGGCCAGAATGAACTGCGCCAGAGACTCATGAACAAAGAAAAAGACCGCTTTGCATCTGCAGTTCCTCGTAAGTTTGGACACACTCCCATTTTCCTGTGCTTTTTTCAGAATCTTAACTACATAGGAGGATGTTCATTTTATTGGGACAGTGTTGTCAGTGTCAACAAAAGGAAATTTGTTTAACCAAACTTGTTGGCAAATTTTTATTAAAGCCAGTTCTCGAGAAATTTAAATTTTTTTCTAAGAGTATGGCACTTAGGGATTTTCTAAGTAAATTATACTTTAGGCTCCTTTCCCTATTGCAAAGGAAACACAATTCCTGATTCTTTAAACTGATATTGAAAATAGAAATTTAGAACTAATTTCTGAAAAGAACTTTAAAATTACATGGTACCTACTCTAACAGAAATAAACTTTAAGGAACAATGACTTGGCAGTGTTTTACAATATAAACAAAGTAGATGACAGTAACTACGGTTAACTATTAAAACACTATAATTTTTGTTCATGTCGTCATAGGGACAGTAATAAACACACAGGCCCTTATCATTTCCTCAGTTCACTATTTTATAATTCGTGTTATAGGATTTATTTTATTTTTATTTATATGTATGTTGGGGGAGCAGTGTGTGCATTTTAGTGCACTTGCCTGTGAAGATGGTGTGTCATACCCTGGAGCTGGAGTTACAGGCAGTTGTAGAACCTGAACTCAGATCTTCTAGAAGGACCAGTACATGTTCTTAACCACTGATCCATCCCTCCCACTCATTGTGTTTACTGTTTTATCTGACTTTGTCTGCTTAGATACAACTCGGAATAGGCGAGACCATGAAGTAGCTGGGAGAGATTACCACTTTGTTTCACGGCAAGCATTTGAAGCAGATATAGCAGCTGGCAAGTTCATTGAACATGGTGAATTTGAGAAAAATCTGTATGGAACCAGCATAGATTCTGTACGACAAGTAATCAACTCTGGCAAAATATGTCTTTTAAGTCTTCGAACACAGGTACTACTAGAATTGTGTTTTTTAGAGTGTTAAACTTGGAGGGCATAATTTGTAAAGTAATCTAGTAAAAATTGGTCCAAGAATGACACGGATTATCTTCATGTGATTTTCTGTTCACTTTATAAACTCAAATATATAGGTAAATCTCTCTCACTTTCAACATGTATAAATTTTAGAAACTTAAAATACGTTTAACTCTGGTACTGACTATACTTAAAAAATCTTCAGAAAATACCATTTCTGATCTGAGAAAAATCAGAAAATTTGAAAGTTGTTCTTAGATTTTAAAGACCGTTGTTTCAAGGGCTCACAAATGTCACAGTGAAGGCTCAGTGTTATCTGAGTAATAAAACTTGGATTCACCTCTTTGACAGAGTAAGCCAAACAAAATTACTAGCCAGTACGTCTTAGATGCCTATTTTAAAAGATGCTTGATGAGATTTGAGGTTTTAAAAATGGTGTTTGCCATGGAAACCTTTTGCTTTGTATAAACAATTCAGCTTTAACATAGAACTTTGTTTAATGTGCTGGGCTATTGCTGATACCAATTCAAACCACAAACTCAAGCATGCATTACGTAGATGTATATAGACAGAAATTGACTCTAAAATGGCTTGCTAAAATAGCAATTCTTTTTTTTTTTTTTTTCTTTGTTTGCTTGTTTGATTTTTGGGGGGCTTGGGGTTTCTAGAGGGCGGAGGTTTGTGCTATTTCAGCCACTAACATTTTATTTAAGGAAACTTTTATTTCTTTCAGAAATCTTTATTTATATTATATTACCACAAGACTTCAAGTAGTGTAGCATATTAATGTTTCTTTATTTAGGAAAGGTCATGTATATAATTTGTTAGAGCACTTCAGTTTGAGAATGCACATTAATAATGCAGAGACAGGACAGTGTTAGTCCATAGGCCTTAATGCATACAATCTACTTTCTCATGCGTGTGTCTGGCTTCTATAAGGGAAGTTTTTCTCTCTGGTTTTGCTGTTTAGTATCTTCACCTAGAAAGGCAACTGCCTGGATTCTAATTCCTCAAAAATGAATTTTACTGTGGTCTTATAGTGCATGTGCTTTATTATCGTACAGTTGTAATCCCTTCAATGTCTTTTACCTCTATTTCAGTATCTAGGACACTAACTAGACTAACAATATATGTGAATTTATATTTAAATACATTACATTGAATGAAGATACTATGAATTATTTATGATGAAATGCTTGGAAACATTTATAGACATCTTAGCAGTCTATATTATTGAGATAATATAGATAATTATTCAATGAAAGCAGTTATTTCAACAACCCAAATATCCTTGTTACAGTCTTTGAAGACCCTCAGGAATTCAGATTTGAAACCATATATCATCTTCATTGCACCACCTTCACAAGAGAGACTTCGGGCATTGTTAGCCAAGGAAGGCAAGAACCCAAAGGTAAACTTGTCACAATGCTGGGTGGTCACTGACATCAAGCAAAACTCCGCCCTCACCTAAGCTGCTGGAGCTTCGAAGCTGTACAGCATCAGCTATCTTTCTGTCACTTGTTCCAAAACTGCCACAGCTGCAGCTGGCTGAACCATGGCAGCTCTCCATATTACAGGGCTGCTCCTTCCTGTTTCCCCAAACATCTCTTACTGCTAACCTCAGATCTATGAGTCCCTCCAGAATGCCTTAAAACCCCTTTAATCTCCATACACACCTGACAGGGCTGCCTGCTCCCCACTCCAAAGGTCTCAGCAAACTTTTCTCATTAGCTGCTCCACATTTGTAGGGTTCTAGAATTGGGTGTGTTTATTTTCCACCCAAACCTGGTTTTGTTGTTTTGGGTTTTTTTTCTCTTTGTTTTCCTACATAATCTGGAACAGAAAGTGGAAAAAAGTGTTTAAATTATTTTAGATGTTTACTGGATGTGTTGATGGAGACCATGTTATGCATATGGTTTTCATCCGCATTTTCCTGAAAATAATGAAAATCTTTTCATATGAGCATTTGAGCATATTCCTCCGTACAAGCCTCAAGCCTTGTTATTATTTTAAAATTAGATTGCTTATGTATTTGTTTATTAGCATTATTTGTTATTGTGTGTACATTTGTGTAGGTGGGTGCATATGTGCCATGATGTGGATGTCAAGGTCAGAGGTCAACTTTTTGGCATTGGTTCTCTCCTTCCATCTTTACATGGGTCCCAGGAATTGAACTTAGATCAGAAGACTTGCAGAGCAAGCACTTCTACCAACCGAGCTGTATTAGTAGCCTCTTGGCACATGTATATATTGCAGTTACTAAGATCTCCAGATCTTAGTTTGCTTTTTGTTTTGGTTTTTTGTTTCTTTGTTTTTGAGATATATAGCCTGACGCTTGTTGTGTAGACCAGGGTGGCCTTGAACTCCTAGAGATCCACCTACTTACATCTCCTCAGTGTTGGGTTTAAAATCATACATAACCACTCCCAGCTCTGTATGTTTTTTGTTTTTTTGTTTTGTTTTTTAAGACTACATCCTTCGATGGTGAGAAATATGTTTTAGTTTGTTTTGGTTTGGTTTGGATGTAAGGCAGGATCTTGCTTTGTAGCTCAAGATGATTGAAACTGTTAATCCTCCTGCCTTTCCCTGACTCCCAAGTGCTGGGAGTATACAATGTGCCATAAGACCCAGCCAGAGAAAGGCTTAATTTTAATGAAGTTCACTTTTTCACTTTCTTATGGCTAATGAATTTTATACATGTCTAAAAAAATTGTAAATCATTATCTTGTGTTTTCTTCTTAAATATTTTGGCTTGTGTATTTTGGTTAAATTATTTATAGTCTTAGTGTGATATGACAGGGAAGTTTTGTTTTTAAAATCTCTGTTGAAAAGTCTGTCTTTTATGTTATTTGGCACAGTACATATAGTTTGTGTGATGGTTGGGGGTGTGCATGTGCCACCGCACACATGTCAAGGTCTAACTTACCTGCTGAGTCACTGTGTTAGCACTTTTATTTCTGGATTCTATTCTGCACTTAGAATGATTTCATACTGTTTTGATTCCTGTAACTTTATTATTACATCTTGAAAAACAGACAATAAAGAAGAATGAAGTGCCAATGCTTAACACAACAAGGGATAAACCTAAAAATACTAGATGCTATTTGATAAAAACCTTAGACTCAATAGACCACAAGTTGTATGATCCCATACATTTAGGAAGTCCAGAACAGACAAATCTGAATACATGACATAAATTGCTTAGTAATTCCTTAGGGGTGGGAAAACAAGGCTACTACATTATAAATATTTTTAGGTGGTGTCTCATGTTATTGCTGTGAAGAGACACCATGACTAAGGCAACATTTAATGGGGAGGTTGCTTTCATTTCAGAGATTGAGTCAATGACCATTGTGGGGGGGAGCATGGCAAACAGGTCTGGTGTCAGAGAAGTAACTGAGAGCTTATATTTGAGGCAGACAGAAACAAGGCCTAGTGTGGGCTTTTGAAACCTCAAAGCCCAGCCCCAGTAACACACCTCATCCAAGGCCGTGCCTCCTAATTCTTCCTAAAATAGTTGTGCCAACTGGGAAGTTGTGCCAAGTGTTCAAAATATGAGCCTGTGGGGGCCATTCTTGAATTCCAGTCACCACAGGTGAGGGTGAAGAATCTTCTAGTGTTGCTTGTGGTGTTAACTGCAGAACTCTACAATCGCAAGAAAAACTGTGGGTTAATATATTGTAAATTAGTAAATTGTATGGTGTATGAACTATATATCTCAAGAAAACTGTTAACTTTTCCCCAAGGTGGGGGAAACCTCCTTGGTCTTTTCTGTAGAAACTGTTTAGAAACTATTAGGAAGGTTGGACAGACTATTTCAGAACACCTGAGAGAGCTTCTGTGGTTTTTTTTTTGTTTGTTTTTTTTGTCTTTTCTTTTTAAATCACTTCTCCTTCATTTTGACTTTAATTCACCCATGCTCTAACATCTGAAGATTAAACCTTTCATGATCTTTAAGCCTTTCTTTCCTCTTTTCAAATGTAGGCATTTGTCATAATTTTCCTGTAAGCAACTTGTTAACTACATCCATAATTTTTTTTTATTTTGTTAAAATATTTTCTACTGTTGTCACTTTTATCTTTAACTCATGGGTTATTTCAAAATATGTTAATTTTCACCTATTTGGTGATTTTAAAGAATGCATAACTGATTTACAGTTACATCGTTATCAAAGAATAGCTCCAAAGAGATGTCAGTCTTTTGAAATGTATTGAGTTTTATTTTATCACCCTCTCTGAATGTAAAAGTGTCTGCTCTGCACTTGCTGGCTAGAGGGTAGTGTATATAATTGCCTTTTTAGTCCACTTACATTTGTATGTCCAGTGTTATTTCTTATAGTAGTTTTATCACGTAACTAGTAGGTAAACGTGAATCTTAGTAATGGTGTTACTTACTCAGTCCAAAATGTAAACCATCAGTGAGCTTCTTGTACTGTCAGTTTTGCAATCTGCCCTAGACTTCAGGCTTTAAGTTTGCTGACAACTGATCTCAAGCTTTGAGTAGATAGGTTTCAGCAAAACTGTTGTAGTACTTGGTTACAGTGATAAGGCCTCTGTAGGTCTTCATAGATCTTCTGCATTTTAAATCACAGCATTTCAAATTAAAACTGCCCCAGAGTTGTCATGCCTTTCCTGTGCTTTCCTCTACAGCTGAGTGGAGTCACTTTGTGGGCCCAAACTTAAAAATCACAGAAGATATTGGTCTGAAGTTTAATTAGCCTTCTTGATCGACTAGGGGAGTTTGGAGTAGTTTCCATTTTTTGACCGTGAGCCCAATGACTGTAGGGTTCTGGATAATTTTGCACATAGCCTTGCCACTGGTTTGTCTCCATTAAACATTTCCTTTACTAAATTATTCTAAAGTAGCCTGTTATATATTATTTCCCATACTCTAGTGGGATACTTTTTTACATCTTAAAACTCTCCTTTGTAGGGCCAGACAGGTTAGTCTTAGCAGCATACACCTTTAATCCTAGAATTCAGAAGGCAAAAAGTAAGCTTCTCTCTCATGAGTTTGATGCCAGCTTTGTTTACATTAGGAATTCAAGATAGCTAGAGCCATATAGAGAAACAATTCCTTGGAAGGGGAAGAGGGAAGAAAACTAACAAATAAAACTGTTTTTAGTAGCGCCCAGTGTGGCAGTATACATTTGTAATCCCAGTACTTGAAGCAGAAGGACAAGAATTCTAGGCGCCTGGGGATAAATAGAGAAAGAGAGAATATGAATGAGAGAATGTTCTTTGTACATCGAAAGAGTTTTAAATTGTATGTTATTAAATCTTGGATTGATACAAGATTTTCTTGGAAAAGATTACACAGTATATTAATCCTTTAGTTTTCCCATAATGTTAATTCTGCCTAAACCTGTAGTACAGGTAAGGGGCATTTTAGTTCTTGCTTTTGAGACAGGGTCTTGCTGTGTAGCCCTAGGTGGACTGGAACTACCTATGCATCCTGAGTCCTGAGATTAAAGGTGTGCACCACTAGCCCTAGCAAAAACAAATGTTCTTGTAAAGAATATTTTAGAGGCATTTACTCTAGTCAGAAAGTTGGACTCCATATTAGATATTACTCGCTTTTTTAAAAGATTTATTTATATTTATGTGTATAGATGTTTCACCTGCATTTATGTCTGTACACTACATGCCTACAGTTATCTAGAAGGTCAGAAGGGGGTGTCAGATCCCCTTGATGAGTTAGGGATGCTTGTGAACCATCACTGTGTAGATGTTGTGAATCAAACCTGGGTCATCTGTAAGAACAAGTAGTGCTCTTAACTGCTGAGCCACCGTACCAGCCCCAATGCTACTTTTAGATAAAGGTTATCATGCTCTAAAATGTTTGAAAATGAAAGGTTTTTGGGAAGTCAAAGTAATCACCCATGTTTTTCAGGCATAAAGATAAAGTGAAAATACATGAGAACAAAATGTGCTATAAAGCAGGGTTTAAACAAGAATTCTGAAGATACTGATGGTACCAAGGTGGCTCAAGAGAAGGGTTAGGAAGGCACTCTTGAGTCTACAACAGACAGGAAAGCCATGTAGTGACCCTCCTGACTCATCCTGTATTCTGTACTCTAACAGTCTCTATGTTTTCCTTTGCAGCCTGAAGAATTAAGGGAGATCATTGAGAAGACTAGAGAGATGGAGCAGAACAATGGCCACTACTTCGACACTGCAATTGTGAATTCAGATCTTGATAAAGCCTATCAGGAATTGCTTAGGCTCATTAACAAGCTGGATACTGAACCTCAGTGGGTGCCATCCACCTGGCTAAGGTGAAGGAAATGGCTATTCTGTGTCATCATGATGAACTTTATTTGGCAAACTGCCAACAGGAGGATAGCCTTAACGCTGAGTGTTAATCTCTTAAAACTAGTGATACAGGTCCATTAGGCATTTTATAGACAACACTTCCTGCACATTGCTTTAGGGGGCCTTGACTTGTTTGGAGATTTAAAATGGAAACTTTCTTCAGAGCATTTCTGATGTATCCTGGTAAAACCTTTTGTTTTCGCCTTTCTGACTCTTTGCCTCTGGGTCAGATGTCTATAAAAAAAAATGTATGTATATATGTAATAGTCCATTGTCTCACATGGTTATGAATATTAACACTATTTAACATTTAACTTAAATGACTTCATGGGATTATTGAGAGAAGGGGCTGTGCTTCTGTGCACTGAGAATAACAGTATTTTCTTAAATAACTGACTTGGCCATCAGAAATATTTCTCTTAAAAAAGAAAAGGAAAAAAAGGTGCCACTTTAGGTTGGAGCAACTTTTTAAGTTTAAATTTATTGGTTGTATCTTTTAATTCTGAAAAACATTCCATTAAAAGTACCAGTTTTGCTGGGCATAGAAGTGCATGCCTTTAGTCCCAGCACTCAAGAGACAGAGGCAAGCGGATCTCTGAGTTCAAGGCCAGCCTGGTCTACAGAGTGAGTTCCAGGCCAGTCAAGTCTGCACAGAGAAACCTTGTCTCGAAAAACCAAAAATAAGAAAAACAGTCCAGCCCTTCAGCTTGGACTTTGTGGATAAGAATGCAGCCTCCAGTGTAGTTACAAGTATACAAAAGATGCTGACATTTAAAGATAGAATTTTCTGAATTACTTTATTAAATTGTGGTGATTTGATAGCCTTGACTCTTTGTTCTGATAAAGAGTTCATATAAACTATGTTGACCATTAAAATTTCTTCCTTGTGATGCAAATATTTTTTTAATGTCAGCAAAAGGACATAACACATTTAACAGTTTCTACATTTTCATTTCTAAGCACAGAATTATATCTATGACTGTGCTAAGTATGTAGGTATCAAACTGGAAATCTGTACTGTATTCTGATATTTAATAGGTTAGTAAAAAGTTATGCATTGGAATAAAATTTTATACATGCATACACACTGAGGAAATACTGACAACTGACTTAGAGATGAGGAGGCAGGCCTTGAGCATTTTAGACAAGGACAGCAGTGTTGTTTTATTAAGTGTGTACAGACAAGTTTTTGTCCTGACAGTCTTCCTTGTGACTGAAACACAGCAGCTTGCTAAATCTTAAATGTTCATGCTAATGGGATTTTTGTACTGTCTCTTTAGCTATAGCTTTAAAATTCATTGTCTGCAAATCCACACAGAAAGTTAACTTGTAGTCTTCTCAAGCCTTTAGGGAAAATGTTCTGTGTGACAACCAACCTCAAATGTGAATGTCTTGATTTTATGTAGCTACGGAATTTCATGTTCCCAAAGCTAAACAAACACTGGAATGACACTGACTTGTCACTTAGCACAGCAGTTGGTGTTAATGTCTTGTCAGTGCTGTCTGTGTCTCATTTCTCTTCTGGATAATCTTATTGGAACAAATGTAGAGTGTTTGTGTCTTTTTATGTTCAGTTTTGCATGGCTTTTGTAGTTGGCTGGCAAGTATGTCTATTAGAAATACTTCCAAAATAAATTTCCGTAGGAATAAAAGCACATTCTTGGATTGAGGGAAGGAATCTCAAGTCTGAACACTCCGAGTTTACAGCAGGAAATGTTGACACCCTTGTCAACATTGAAGGTCAATTCACTTAGCACTTAAAGGATTAAATCTTTTCAGCTTTTCAGTTTTTTTCCCTCAGGAATGAAAGGTAGTCTATGGTCAGTAGAGCTTTGTGATCTGCATGCCAACTAAAAATACTGACTGGTGAGCATACCTGTAACCCTATAGAAAGACCTAGAGTTTGAGGCTGCTGGGTTGCTTGAGACTGTCTCAAAAAAATAAATAAGAAAAAAAAAAAAGCCGTTTTACATGTGATTGTATAGCCATTAGAGGCAATTCAATTTCCTATCCATCTGTGGTTCTGATTGGAAACTGCCATGCCAGGGAAGTCTTAGCCACTTAGAGAATTGATATTGTGGTTGGCTGGGAACACAGCTCAGTTGGTAGGATATCTCCTAGCATGCACAAAACCCTGGCCATGGCGGAAGACAAGCATGAGTGTTGATGGGAAGTGGAAGCAGAAGGATTGGCAGCTCACTCGAGGTTACTAGCAGCTACATGAGACCCTGCCTCAGAAACAAAGTAGGTAATAGCAGCTAATGACATGTCCTCGGGAAATCCAGATGAGGAAGGACCTGCATTTCTTACATTTTCATACTTCAAGATGTTAGTACTTAGACTGGTCCAAATTAGCTTTCTATGAAAATCTAGAGTATGGATTGTTTTCCTCCTCTCATGGCCTAAGGAGTAAATATTGATAAGGAATGATTTGAATGTAATTTTTTTCGAATGTGTGGAAAATATAAACCAGGGATTTATCCTTAATGAAGGTAGCCACTGACATTTGTTGTTGATCTCCCTTTGTACTGTCTTGTTTCTGCACTCGTTATTTTGAGATATCATACTGCACAATGTATTATAAAAATAAAAAGTAAACCTATATTTCAAATTGTAAAAGTCACTGGAAACTTTCTTTTTTTATGTTTATATCTAAGGTTTGTATACATACAGACCACTCTCCTTCGAGGGATTTTCAGGATCAACACTACTGGAAACTCTAAGTGGAATACAAATTACAGTGTAAATGTGGAGTGTCCTTTATTGGTTGGAACAAACAAGCTTGGTGGTGGTGGTGGTGTTGTTAAGACAGTGTCTTGATATACAGTCCTGACTCTTGGAACTCAATATGTAGACCAGGCTAGCCTAGAACTCACAGTTCTGCCTGCCTCTGCCTCCTGAGTGCTAAGATTAAAGGCATATACCACCACCCCTGGCCTTTAAAAGTATTGAAAATAGGCAATTTAAAGTTGTAAGCACGGGCTGGAGAGATGGCTCAGCAGGTAAGAGCACTGACTGCTCTTCTGAAGATCCTGAGTTCGGATCCCAGCAACCACATGGTGGTTCACAACCACCTGTAATGAGATCTGACGCCCTCTTCTGGTGTGTCTGAAAACAGCTACAGTGCATTACACTGGAGTGAGCCGGGCTGGAGCAAGCAAAGGTCCTGAGTTCAATTCCCAGCATTCACATGATGGCTCACGGCCATCTCTACAACTACAGTGTACTCATACCCATAAAATAAATAAATAAAAATAAATAAATAAAGTTGTAAGCACAAAACTTGAGGGAAGAGGTATAAAAAAGGCAGTTAAGGATTGAGAATGTGAGTTGTTAGCACCTACTGTACTTCTCCCGCTGTTTATCTCCCAAACGTCACATCACAAAGTTTTAACTATATATTTATGCAACCTGATGGTGTGTGCCTACAATGCCAGCACTCAGGAGGCTGAAGCAGGAGGATGCTGAGTTCCAGACCACCCTGGAGCATAGTAAGATGGTATCTCAATAGGAAATCATCTGTAAATCTGTGGGCCGTTTAAGCAAGCCTAGGAAGCGTCAGAGCTTTACTGAAGCTACATGAGAAATCTAAATGCCTTTGGTCCAATGCTTTCAAATAAATGATATCCATAAATAAATAAATAAAAACCTAAATGTGGCTGTCTTCAAACTAAAAGCAGTGCCTAGTTAGCTCAAGGGTTATGCCTGTGAGATCCAGATTCCCTTGATTTGGATTCATTCCACCTATGCTATTTAACTTGTATAAGCTGCTCGATTTCTCCATATGCACAACTGAAATGGTACAATTTATACCTCACAAAATAACTTACTGAACAGTTCAATGTTACTGTGTGGAGTGTGTGTGCCACAGGTCGCTGCATAGTTCAAATAAGTCAGTTTTTCCTTTCATCATGTGGGTCCCAGGATGAACTCAAGTTGTGAGATTGAGCTATCTCACTGATCATAAAGGTTTACCTACTTAATTTTGGGTTGTTTTTTTTTTTTGGTGTGTGCATGTGAACTTGACACTGTCTATGAGCTACAACATCTGGCTTCCTACAAATCAGATCTTTTGAGACAGGCCATCTTGCTCTTAAATACCTAGAATTTTAAATATGGAAAAGATGGAAAGGATAAAAAGCATGTGGGCTGGAGAGATCACTCAAGGGTTTGCCAAAAGAGTATGAGTTCAGTACCCCACCCAGAACCCATGTTGAAAAGAACAGCCTAGTAGTGCATGCTTGCCAGAGACAGATCCCTGCAGCTTATTAGCCTGCTAGTCTAGCCTGTTTGGCAAGCTCCAAACCAGTGAGATTATCTCAACAAAAATGGACGGGTCCTAAGGAACAGCTCCAAAGGTTCTCCTCTAGCCTCCATATATATATGCAAATGTGTACATGCACATACCAAAAACAAAAACTTAAGTGAGTAAACTTTTATGGTCAGTGAAATGGCTCAATGGATGAAGGTGCCTGCCCCTAAATCCCAACTGCAGGTCCATCCTGGGAATACACACACATACGCACACAGTTTTTTATAAAACTAAGTTTATGGTGGCACATGCCTTTAATCCCAGCGCTTGGGAGGCAGAGGCAGGTGGATTCCTAAGTTCGGAGCCAGCCTGGTCTACAGAGTGAGTTCCAGGACAGCCAGGGCTACACAGAGAAACCCTGTCTCAAAAAAAACAAAACAAAAAACAAAAACTAGAATTTAAGCCCAAGTAGTCAAACTTATCACCACTTTGTAGCTTTTTAACTTAAAAGCAATTAAGCTCCCCTGCATCTCAAATCTTTCCTCTATCTAACTGGGATGTGACTTAAGATAAATACTTGTTTAGCATGAGGCCCTGAGCAGGCTCCCTAGTACCAGTTTAAAAAAAAAAAACAAAAAAACCTAGTGATTTTGAGAACATAAACACACAAATCAGTAAGTTCCTGGCAGATAGTCCTAAATGTTTGCAGAATCATTTAGTATCTCTACTGTGATAGCAGTTGGTCAGACTACATTAATGTTGGTGTCACTCTCATAACTAACATGTACGTCATGCCCGGGCAAGCCCAGAACACACAGAACTGGTTGCATGAAGGTCTGAGTACTCACAGATAACCATGCCAAATCAAGCAATACTCAAACCTCCAACACCACTTGGTGTGTCATAAAACACAGCAAAATGCTATTGCTCCTAAGATAGCAAGAAGTTACCTCATTAGTCCAAAATAGGAATGAATATTGTTCTTAGATTAGGAAGCCTAGGTAGTACTGGTAGTCACTTATTAGTGACTAAGAAGTCAAATTGCAGTGACTAATAGCCCAAAATGCAGTAACCATCTCAAAGTAAATCTGGTAGCACACTAGAATGGCAGTAAAGTCACTAATCTGAGCATAAGGACACAATCGCTATTCTCAGCTAATTCTCAAAAAGAAAAAGAAATGACATGTTTTTTAAATCATTTTACTCTGTTCATAAGTGACATTTAAATGGGCAGAACTGCTTCCATTACACACAGACATATCGTGCAAAGAAAAATAGGTGTAGCGCTGAGGAGTCCACAGGAACACAGTGGCTGCATAGCCTCAGCCAACAGTGACAAGGTTTGCAAGTGGGTAGGAAAGAGGGCTGCTCACAGCATGTGCCTGACACCATGAATGTTTATAGTATTCCCTAAAGTTTTAAACAGACCAGTCAAACTAGTGTAAATAGAATGGTATGACACCTTCACCGAGGAAATTCTGTAAGTTGCTAGGCAGGTTTTACAAATCTCAGGTTGCTGAATTTTGATGCAGGAAAAAGTCTCACAAGACATTCTGATAAATCTTACAGCCAGAGAAACTGTTATGCCAGAATAAATAATCCACACATACGGAACCTAAACACTGAGTTAAATGGCGCTGATGCTCAGTCTGAAGGAGCAGAAGAGGCAGCTACTCGAACAGCAGGTCCTCATCCTTCTCTTCAGCCAGCAGGTTGGCAGGCTCCATCACCTCTCCAGCTGCTCTCCGCCGCTCCAAGTCCTTCTCAAATTTTTCCTTGATAATCTTTTTCTTCTCCTGTATTTTCTTTAACCTGCAAGAAGGGGACTTTCTGAATATTGTTTCAGTGCAAAGAAACTCGAATGTCTTCAGGTTCCAAAACTAGGCAATAAACATGGAAAACTAGATTCTGACTTTCATTTTCAATAATTTAAAACTCATCTCAAAATGTTTGAGGAAAAACACTAATATCTGATTGCAGTAACCCTATATGCTATCCTATATTAAATAAAACTTGAAATTCATTCTGTAATGCAACAAATTTTGAGCATTCTGCTTTACTTTTTTTTGAGTCACTGCAACCCTAAACATGAATGATAACTAGAGTTCTACTTTACACTGAGATGCATGCTTCCCTAAGCACACCTCTCGCCTGCCCTCCACTAATGCAAACTTAGAACACAATCCCTTTGTTTACTATTTATGTCCCCATACTGCTCTAAATCTTCATAAACAGCCAGTGAGCATCATTATTCACACCACTCAATGTGCTAAGTCTCTGGAGGTGTGATCTATCCATGGGATTTCCATGTACTTTTTGTTAGCTGCACATATCAATGTGCAGTGCTGCTTGCAGGATGGCTGCTCCATTCCAGTTTCTTATCTCAAGTTTTATGTAGAGATAACCAACTCAATCAATCACTCTTTTGTTTTAAAGAAGAATCTTACTACTTTTTCTGAGATATAAATTTTTATGGCATATTTAATCTATATGCAAAACATGACACTGATTTCCACAGCTTTTAAAAATACAGTAGTCCTGATCTCTGCAGGGGATACATCTCAAGACTTGCAGATCTCAAAGTTTGTACATTATGCTTTTTCATGCATGGCCAGCCCTTTGTAGCTAAACTTTCTATCTGTATACTAAAGCAAATGTGGTTAAATATTGATAAAGTTTAATTTGAAACTTAAGTATAGTAAGGGGTTAACAATTATTCCCATAAGTCAAAAACTTTCACATCTTAAAGGAAACACAGCGCCGCTGTAACCTGACAGCTGATACCTGCTCTGGCAATAGATGTGTACTAAGTGACTGACAGCAAGTAGTGTACAGGGTGGGGATGTTAGATGAAAGGATGCTTCACCTGTCGGCACAGGATCGCAAAGTCTCATGCTACATAGAAGAGCATACAACTGAAAACCCACATATTAGGTCTCTAATTTTCTGTTTCACATTTTTGGACCACTGTTAGCCACAGTCAACTGAAATGGAAAATCAAATGCAGGCAAAGAAGACTACTGTTAAAATTTCTTCTTTCAGTTTTCTTTCCTCTGAGTGTAGCCCAGGATAGCCTTAAGTAGCTTACAGTCTTGCCTTCTGAGTTCTGGGATTATAAGCAAGTGCCACATGCCTAACATTTATTTCTTGCTTTTTATTTAACAAAATAAAATACCAACTGTGCTTAGTCAAAAAATTATTAAGTACATTAGTCACTGAGAAAACTAAAACTGTAAATATAGAAAACAAAACAAAAAGCCAGTAAGTGCCAATTTCAACAAACCTATAGAATTCTTCTCGCTCTCTCTCATCCAGCTCTGTGATGATATAGGCAAGGGTGCGTTCAATCCGGGGAATGATGACTAGAGTTTAAAAACAAATGTATGTGAGAACTTAACTGCCCTTTCAAAAAATCCCCAGTATTTATCTGAATAGTACTTACTATTTTCTAATTGTAGCATTAATGTACACTTAATGTAGTAAACTTGGAGAACAAAACAAAGTGAGATATAATCTAGCCAAATAAAACTAGCTTGTAAATATTTTGGTATGCACCCTTCCCGTATCTTTTCTATGTACAGAAACCATATTGGGCCAAAACAGATCCAATACTGGATCCTAAGTATTCCTAAACAGATGACAGTAATACACAAGAACTATGTTAAGTGCTGTGACTGATGTATGTGGCATTCAGTTCTGCTTCACATACAGTGTTCCTATTCTTCTTTCCTATTAACTATTCATTTTATTTTGGTGGAAGTTCAGACTGATACTATAAACAGCAGACAAGAAATATGTTTCAGGGGTAAGGCTCTAGCTTAGTGATAAGAATACTTGTCTAGCCTGTGCTAAAAGCAAGTAATAGTATCCATAAATACTTTTATATAATACTATTAGGGCACCAGCAAATTCTTTGCCTCAGGCTTTACTCCTTTCTTACCTAAGGCTGAATAAATGTTTCTTTCGTGGACATTGAGTTCTTCAGCCAACAATATTGTTAACACATTTGTACTGTCTTAAATAATAGAATAAAAGATATAAAATAAATATAGCAAAATGAGACAATAGCCTAACGGTGAGATTTAAAGATAAATGTTTAATGTGTTTTTTTAAAAAAGCTGTCATTCAACCAATGGACAGAACCTAAGAAAGCAGTACGGCTCTCAAGGACAGAATCTCGTCTCTAGTCACTGTGAATGATCAGAGGCCGTGTATTTTCCCACTGCTGACACATTTCTCTCCTCACTGTGACAGAGGCCCGTCTCACCTTTCAGCCTGGTATGCTGGGCTTGAGTCCTAGCTGCCTAACAAGTTGGCAGGGAGGGACAAGGAAATGAAGAGCACTGCCCAGCAGCTTTCACTCACCATGCTCAATGGCATTTACACGCCTGTTGGTTATTTTAATGGCTTCATCCAGAGTAACAAAAGAAGTCTAAAATAAAAGGACAAATTAATAACAAGCACGTCTCCATGATCAGCCATATCTGTACACTTGGCCCCATTCAGACTGTGCATGTACAAAACATTTGGGAATCCCAAAAGACAACTAGTTTCTTTTCAGCCTGCCTTAGAAAGTGAAAATTCACATGAGATTTCTATAGAAGTACTGGCATTTCCACAGAGAAACATTCTCTCATAGCCTAGATACATATTAACTGGGCAAACACACAAACCATGCTATACTTGCGTTAGGTCTGGTACTGACCACTGCCATCTTGTCTAGCAGAGTGGAGTCGTACCACTAACACATGCGTTGTATTAATAAAAAGCAAAGAAGCCACCACTTCAGAGTTAGATAATTAGGCTTGTTTCACACAGGACCATTTGAGTGTCCCACATGACTGTCAGAAGCTAGGCAGGGCACTCTCTGCTGCGACCCACCTGCAGGGAAGCCAGTTCCACCAGTAGTTCCACTGCTTTGGCATAATTCCGCTTTAGTTTAGCCAGCTGCTCCCCACCTCTGGCTAAACCAGTCAGTTCATAGCCTGAAAGAGCCGGTCAGACAACATTTTTAACTAGAGAGTAGATAATCCTCCATGAATTCCCAAAAGAAAGATAATTCAGAAGAATAACAAACATGGAAAGACTAATTCACTAACTCCTGTTACACACAAATTCCAAACACAAAATGCCAACTCCCAGCTCTCATGAGCAAGTATCCACTTACCCAGCAGGAAACCAATGACAGACCAAGACAATCCCACTTAAGTACTGCTAGGTGAACCAATGAGTTTACTGGGTTCATATTATAGAGGCGCGAGTTACTTAGAAGTATGGTGACCCCAAAAGTTGCCTCACAGGAGAGTCTCCCCCTAGTATGGTTAACTTCCTCATAGCTGCACAGTTAGACCCCACTTGAAGTTAGTCTTCCATGCTCTATCTACTCTAGCACCCCCATAGACCATGTATAGCTAGAACAGAAATGCATGAGGGATGGCTAGAATCTCAGCTAAGGATCTAATTCCTACTCTCTCCCCTTCTGAGGGAAGGTCCACAAGCCTGATCTTGAGGGTTTCCTGCAGGTTACCACAGCTTCTCTGATGGGATAGTAAAAGCTGGTTGTTGTAAAAATTTTATTTTTACAAAACTACTAGAGTAACTGTAAGGACAGAAGTAAGATATACCCGTGTGTGTGTGTGTGTGTGTGTGTGTGTGTGTGTGTGTGTGTGTGTGGTGTGCATGCATGTGATTGTCCGTGTGTGTGTGTGTGTGTGTGTGTGTGTATGTGTGTGTGCACTGGAGATGGAATCCAGAACTGAACACATGCTAGACAAGCTCTACCACAGAGCTTCACCACTAGCCCTAGAGGGGAGACTTCAGCACTTTCCAAGCTTGGTGGATGAGCTAACAGTAGCCAATGCCATCAGCACAAGGAAACTATCCTATCTGTCCAGGTGACTATGCCTTTATTATATGACCCACATTTAACATTCTGAACCAATGAGACACAAGTGGCAGAAGAAAGAATATTTTTATATGGGAAAAAGTTAATTACTTCGCTTTGAGAAGACTAGAGAAGACTAAACAAATGTTACTTATCCCCACAAATGCTGCCAAATTAGAAAAGAAAAATTCCAAAAAGCTTAGAGTAAGTTAAAATATCTAGAAAGACCCAGCATTCAGAATGTGTCATAGAACATAAGATCTTACTCTTTTAAAAGACACAAACCAGAAATTATAAATAGTCCATGGTGAATGCAGTTTAAGCAAAAAGGCAGTGCCTAAGTCTAAATAGTGGATTAGCAATAAACAAACGTCATATTTTTAAACAGCAAATGACTACCACCTGTATTTCTCAGTTAAATTATACATCTTAGGATATCTGCACTTACTGTCAGTTCCTTCATGGTAGTGTTCGAACACAGGCAAGGTGACACCTGTTAGAAAGACAGTGAAGATTTGTAGATGGACCTACAGACTGGGCTGGAAGTACTTTCCCCTTTCTTTTCTTCCATTGGCTCTGGTTCCTCTGGAGCAGACTATAAAGCCCAGGCAAGCTGCTTTTCTTTTTAAAGACAAGATTCTACTATGTAGACTATCGTAGAACTTAGAAATCAGCCGGCCCTGCCTCCTTAAAGGGTGCTGCTTTCTATACCAAGTATCATATGCTAGAAACTCTAAATCAAATACTAAAAACCAAGAGATTACATTTGGAACTATAAATGGTTTCAAGTAATATACTTAAGAATTTGTCTTCTCAAGAGTTTGCTTCTTCTCAAAATTCAAATTATCCTGAGTACTAGAACTAAGTTGCTAAAGTCTTAACATTTAAGAGAAACTAGGGCTGCTTTGTCATGCAACTGATTGGCTGTATCTGTCACCTTTACTCCTCCAAGGATTAGGGTTGGTCAGTTACCTGCAACATTGTCTTTCTTTGCTCGGATCTTCACTTGGGCTTTATTTACATTTTGGATGACTGTGGTACTAGAAAAGAGGGGGGAGGGGGAGGGAGAGGGAGAGAAAGAGAGGAAAAGAGAGGAGTATTTAGTCTTGTTTGCAAAACTGACTCTACAAGGACCCACTGGATGTTGAAACCAGGAAAAGAAGTCACATTCTATGTCTGTAATCATCTTTTCTTAAAGATTTATTTATTTACTATAATATGTAAATACATGTATATATAGATATATGTGTGTATATATATGTATATATGTGTATGTGTGTATATATATTCATATTCGTATTCATATTCATATTCTGTCTTCAGACACACCAGAAGAGGGAATCATATCCCATTACAGATGGTTGTGAGCCATCATGTGGTTGCTGAGAATTGAACTAGGACCTCTGGAAGAGCAGTCAGTGCTCTTAACCACTGAGCCATCTCTCCAGCCCCGAGTAATCATCTTTATTCCAGAAAAGAAAACTCAACAGAGCTAGTGGAGGCCCTCAGTGTAGCACTAACAACAGCTAACTTACTAGCCACAGGATAAGCAAATGTAAAGTATGAGGACAGCTTGTGTTTTCAGTGAGTGGACATGTGACTTTAGAGGATGTATTCCTAGCAGAAAACTTTCTTTCCTTCTAAGTTTGCTGTTCAGTTGGTGAGCTACTATTTAGTCTTTATCCTAACTTCCTTCTGATGTCATCCAACCCACCATCTGTTACAAAAGAACAGAAGAACTTTCCCCTAACCACACAAAATACACTACTGTTGGTCCCCTTCTGCTGGAAAAGCCAGAGCAACTAATTACATTATCCTACTACACTAGCAGATGGTGAAACCTGCCACCTAACTAGCTCCAGGGCCCACAGATGCAAGGTCTTCATGGCAAGAAAAGCTCCTTACAGCAGGAAGAAAACTAAGGAGTCCAGAAACAACTTCCACCTGTCTGTAAGTAGCCCTGTACTCTCAGGAACACTTTCACTTTACACTGAGGTAACACCATCATCTGCCTCACGGAGTTACTAAGAGAACCATGATGGAATAAACTGGCATAATCCATTTACAAACCGGTATGCATGCTGTCGTCAAGCTATAATGATGTGATAAAAGACATAAAGCTCTCAATTGAATAATGGATTCCATTCTCAACAAAAATATATGCTAGAAAGATGAAAATGCTCACAGTCATTCCCTCAGATTTCAAAAATCTAGCATTCCACTCAAAGTTCCAGCACTAAGAGAAATGGTTAATAAATTATAAGACTTCTTAGGGTACAAACCTGTGAAAACAGGGCAAAATGTTAAATGAAAATGGACTTCAAAATATCAAGTACTTTGTGCTTGGCACTTATAAAAAACCATTAGAATGGTAGAAGCAGTTAAGGTTATGACATTAGGAATATTCCTATTACTATCCTTTGTCTTTATACATTTTTTAATCAATTGAACTTAAGGCTCTGGGGTTTTTCAAAGACCCTGTTAGTCATCTTACCTGAAGTCTCCTGCTGTGAATTTGGCCTCAGCCAATGAGAAGGCAGCTTCTCTCATCACTTCACCCATCAGCATCTTAGTCTGAGAAAGCACATGCCAACAACAGAGTCAGTCAAGAGCTTCCAGAGGATTCCGCCATAATAAGTTCCTTTAAGAATGTCGATATTTGATGCTAAGTATTAAGTACCAGCACCAAGACCGATTGGATAATGAGAAGACTCCAGTTTTGTTTGGACAGTTTGTTCATGGTCCTGATGATGTTATAAAACCATGAGCATTAAAATTAAAATAAACTCAATGACAAACACAAATCTGAATCTAGCAAGGCCCACTTATTCTGACTTGCTCAAATTAATCTTCTAAATTCACTCAGAGTCCAAAATTTCATTGGCACACTGACCCCAAAGTGCAGCTAAAAATGTAACACTTAGGAAAGCCAACTTTTTTTTTTTTTAAGAGAAGAGAAATTGGGTCATAAAAGTAGAAAATTAGCTGAGCAAACATTTTTTTAAAACCTGTTAAAATAAACATATCTGGTATGATAAGAAACAGAACAGAGTATTCAGAAACAAGTCCAGGTCTATATGAGAATTTATTATACTAAAAAGACCATTTAACTGTCCGTCCATTCACAAAATGACAAATTCCTACCTTACAACATTCTTCCACCAAAAAAGAACCATCTGTAAAAGAGGTCAGTCCATTTTCTCCTCCCCTCCCCCTGTGTGTGTGTTAGAGAGAAGGAGCGGGGGGGGGGGGGGGGGG
>JADRCD010238030.1:0-31192 GCA_019843815.1 Montemys delectorum
TTATTTTTCTTTCTAGGGGTCATTTGTGGCATCAAAATACCAATATGCCAGCTTCCTCTAACATAAATGGCATGTAACATCCTTTCCTAGGGTTTGTGAGTACCTCCCTTACTACAAGCCTCATTGTAGATATACGGTACCAAGAAGTTGACATCCTCTTATACTAATAGCATGGTCAGTGGTCAGCAGTTACTACACTGGTCGGTCAGTGATGAAAACATACTTTGATGCAGGCAGCAAGTGTTTCCCTTGCATAGACAAGACTGAGACCTCCTGCCCTAAAGAAAAAAATATCTTTTGGCAATGTTATAGAGCCAGAACATGTAGCATCCAAGGAACAGATAAGAGGCTCTAACTGATAAATGTTCCCTTAAGGAGATACGTTCTTAGAATCGCTAAGTCCTTCAATCCATAATGCTGCTGGCCAGCCTCCACCGATGAGGCAGCCTGCTTTCTTGAGATGTACCTCAGAAAACATAACCAACTTTCTTTCACTTCTTTCTACTCCCGGACTCGAAGAGGTTACAAACGTATTAATTTTCTCCAACCCACCTGCCGTGGTATTTTCTCAAACCAAATGAATAGTCCCTTAAAAGTTCCCTTGCCTTTACTTCTATTGATGATCGAATTTGCAATCCTCTACTATATACCTGCTGCCAGTACATTCAATCCCACCCTGTATAGTCCTTGATTGGTGGTAAGGACCTCGGCCTTGTGAAGGTTTTGTGCCCCAGTGTAGGGGAATGCCAGGGCCAATAAGTGGGAGAGGGTGGGGTGGCAGGCATGGGGAAGGGGGAGGCAAAAGGGGTTTGTTCTTGCTTTTGTTTGTTTGTTTGTTTGTTTTGGAGGGGAACCTGGGAAAGGGAAAAATGTACATGTAAATAAAGAAAATACCTAATTAAAAATAATAATAATAAAAAAAAGTTCCCTTGCCAGGCAGGGAACTTTAATCCCAGCACTTGGAAAGCAGAGGCAGGTAGATTTCTGAGCTTGAGTCCAGCCTGGTCTACAGAGTGAGTTCCAGGATAGCCTGGGCTACACAGAGAAACCTTGTCTTGAAAAACAAACAAACAAACAAACAAACAAACAGTTCCCTTATGGGACACTATTTTTTAAGATTTATCTTATTTTATTTTTAAGTATGTGTATGTATAGGTCTACGTCTGTGTGTGGATAAATGGGTTTGAATGCGGCTATCTATGGAGTTAGAAACTGAGCATACTCTAGCGATTGAATAATAGTAACTAGACATCTGTTTAGAATCAAATTGGACCTTGTCAAGAAAAGTATAAACTCTTAACTGATGTGCCATCTTTCCAGCCCCAGCATTCCTTCTTATTTTAAATTCTTTTATCTATGAGACAAAAAGCTTGTTCATGAGATGTTCTTCCATATGGTGACAATCCTTTCATTATCACTGGCACTCTCCTTACTTATCAATTGTGTTTCTCTAAAAGGTACTTCTGATTTTCACTACGAGCTTCATTCCTTTCAGAATCTGATTCCTGCATGGTTGGAATAAGCACACAAATGCCTGCCTTTGATTCTGTACTCTGGCCCTAGCAATTGCCAACAGTGAAGAATGCCTTAACTAAAGCTAGATGTATAAAACATAGAGGCCTTTGCAACTGCTGTTCCCAGCTAGAATTCCTGTATACTCATTCTTGAGGAATGTGTTATCAACTCCAGGGTCAACTTACATGTCCCCTTCCTTTAAAATTCTTTTTGGTCACTCTAGGCAACCCTTTTTCTCTGTCTCCATTCTTCCAGGCCCTTTAGTTCTGAAACCTTTCAAAAGTGATAGTTCTTTAAATGGAAAGTTTTCCTTCTGAGAATTGTGTTTATAAACAAGACTCTCATCCTAGCCTGAAGTCCATAGCTTTTGTTTTTATTTCTCATTGAAGTAAAGCCAAGAGAAGTGCTCTGAGATTGGAAATGAAATGGTAGATACTATCTTATCTTGTTGAAAGGACTTAGCCTACAGTAAAACAATAGCTGGATTTAACTTTGTTAATAGAGGAAATGACTGAACAACACTTATGGGATAGTTCAATAGAGTAACTAATTTTACTAGGAATGGTGACACAAATGTTGATCCCTCTCTATATGCTAGTTTCCCAGGCAATCTTCACAACAGATAATGTAGCTAAAAGTGCTACAGAGGTTTTCTGGGGTTTTTTTGTTTTTTGTTTTTTAAGTAAACAATCAAAAATACAAAATCCTACTGTCTCTTTGGGTATAGCTAAGGTTTCTATTGCTAGGAAGAGACATCATAACCTCAGCAACTTGATAAAGGAAAATATTTAATTGTGGTTGGCTTACAGTTCAGATGTTTAGTCCATTATCATCATGGTGGGAAGCATAGACAGACATGGTGCTACAGAGGTAGTTAAGAGTCCTAAATTTGGATCCTCAGACAGCAGAAAGAAAGTAAGAGATTGGGCCCAGCTTGAGCCTCTGAAAGCTCAAAGCCCACCCCGTATGATATAAGTCCTCCAAAAGCCATAACATTCAAACCACCATGTCTACACAATCTCAGGTAGGAAATAGGGGAGCTGGGCCCAGCTTTTTCATTACTGTCTCTGTTGATCCCAACAAAGAGCTTTCAAAATCTCTTTCTGATCTTGGTCCCAAACATCAAAAAAAAAAAAAAAAGAAAAAGAAAAAGAAAAAAGATTCAGCATATTCCCCCAGATAACTCTGGTATCTGAACCTCAAGAACTATAAATTTAAAAACAATCCTCTTGACTCCCATAGGTAGCCTGTGTCTTGTATTTTTTTTTATAATAGCATAAAGGTGGTGCAAACCCACATTTCAGTGGCACCCGCATTTCTGTTATTAAAGATTTAGTCACTTTCTCCTTTTCATTGGCTCTTCCCTGCTCCCGTTCATAATCCTATATTACACCATTAATCTGTCTGTGAAGTGGCAGCCTAATAAGTCTCCTTCCTCCTCCAGTTGAAATATATCTTTCTCAATTTTTGGATTCTTACAATTGCTAGCTGGCTGCACCCTTCAGGGAGTGTTTTCTTCTTTCAAGTGAACTATTCAAGTTCTCATTGAACCTCCAATTCTTAATGTCACTGCTCTTTAAAGATTTCCTCTCCCTTCACTACTTTAAGTCTGCTAGGTGCTTCTTTTTTTCAGCCATCATGCCCACCTAAGCTTCTCCCATCACTGTAATGACCCCTTCTCTTGCTGCCTATTGGTGCTATGTGAGGAGTTCCATGGTATATGATGGAACTCCATGGTAGAGAAGCTTATTTAGGGTAAACAAGGTCCCAAAGTTCTATGCATCTCACTTTAAGAAAACAAGAACAACCAAACTGTTTGTCTAGAAATGGAGGTATTTTCAGCATCCTAGAAGTATGTTCTATTAGGCTTCTCAGATACTGAAAACAGTATATATTTGTTGAAGATATAAAAGCAGATGTCTTTAGGTTACAGAAAGTTGTAGATAACATTCTAGGGTAGTAAACACTGGCCAGCCATGTAGAGCTAATGCCCTTGATGAACTGGTAAAGAGAAGCAAGTTTCACATTTTCCCACCACCCTGATTTTTATGTACAAGTTGCAATTACATGGATGGTGACTATCCCTATAGTAATGATTTTCATATGTTCGCTTTCTAGTGTCAACTCAGACTGTTAAAAGGTAAAGTGTTCTATGAAAGAAACATCTGTAAACTAATTGCAGTATTTCCCAGAATAGGGGCAGACTCTCCGTCAAACTCACTTCAGAGAGGGAAGGCAAGATGCTGCCTTTTGTACCAGGGTGAAGCAAAGTGAAACCCACTCAGCTTTAAAATTTTGAAGCCCATTCCTACCCTCTCTGTAAATGGATAAACTTAGGATTCTTTTCAGTTTATGACACAGAATACCGTACTCCCCATTTACTCCTTTATTTCTGGACTGACTTGCTAGAGATGCAGGTGCACCCTTTTCTGTTGCTCCGTGATGTTGGCAAATGCCTTGAAATTTTTTCAATGTTCTTAGGTGTGAAATGTGTTATTTCCCAGGATGGAAAAGTGAACTGGGCCCAAGTGGTGGTGAGTGGGTTGACTATAAATCTATGTACTTCATTCATACATACATGCATATTGAGGTTTTCATGACTAGGCAGGCTATAGAGTGTCTATTCTCTTGAATGCATTATTTGTAATGGGCAAAGTTCATATATAGCTTTTGCATTCATATTCTCTACTGTGCCCCCATTAAAATTAGTTTCTCTTTTACTAAAACACACAAACTAGAATTCTGTAGGCATTACTCAGAGTGAGGTATACTGGAAGTCTGTAGGCATTATTCAGACACAGAGTGAGGTATGGATCTGTTACAAATATTAACTGTTTAACAATAGATTTTTGTTTATATTAATTTCAAGATTGTCTTGTTTTCCAATATCCTTGTAATATACAAAACATCACTGTCTTTTTTAGTTTTCTGAATGGAATCAATAGCTATGGCAATTCGTCTCTTGAAAAAGTTACCATAAAACTTAAAACTTACATATTGGTACTGGTTATGAATCATATATTCTTATTTTTACCTATACATATAAAAAGCCTTATGCTATTATATTTGACTTCCAGTGGATCGTTGAACTACCATTATTATTATTGGCCATTTGATCTCCCATGAAAAGGGGGAAATGTTCTTATTTCTGTTAACTAGGTCTCAAAAGTTTGTCTCTTCTTAAATAAGTGAAAGGATAAAAAATTGGTGAGGACAGCAGTGTCCTTTAGAAAATAGACCTTGCCGCCTTTAGGGTTCTGTAATCTACAACTGATTTAATAAGATTTATTTCTTTTCTGATTTATGAAACATTCCTTGTAGTTGAGAAATAACTCAGCATTATTGCAGACAGTAGATGAAGAATGACCCTTTCCAGCCTCTAAAAGGAGTTTATGCCACTACTCTTTCAGACAGAGGAATAAGACTGCTCATCATAGACACTTCCCCTGCAGATGGTCCTGGTCAAGTCTAGTTGCTTGGGATGAAAATGTGAATTGTATGCCTTCATTGTAGTGAGAGAATTGGCTAGAGCTGAAAGAAGTTGTATATTTTCCTAGGTAAATGGCAAACAGCTTGACTCCACTCTAGACTGTAGTGCTTGCTAGAAGCACTGTGTTCTCAGAAGAAAAACTCAAAATGCATAAATTGTAGCAGATGTTTTCTGAACATGCCCTAGTGAAATAATTTTGATGGGTGGTTATGAACTTGTTTGTAATGTTTACTTCTGAAATGCCATAATTGCTTTTGGAACTATTGGAGGCATTTTGAATTGTATCTGTTTTTATTGAAATATGGAATTATATTGCCAGTTTATGGAGTGGCATCTTTTTGATGCATGGAGTTTCTGGATACATTTGTTATCCATCACAAGCAAACCAGATAAGTAAATATTACAACTATCACTGAAATGCTGCTTTTTTACATGAATAAATGAAAACCATTTTGAATCTGAGGGCAAAAACACTCTATCCGAGGACTGACAAATTGCACATTTGTTTGGTTTTCTATCCGTGGTGTCTGACTTCTACACTGGGAGTGAAAAAAAATGTCTGTCTGCTTGTATAACAGAGCCTCCAAGATGGGAAGCTCTCTCCTTGGGGGAGGCAGAAGAGGTCAACTCAATGAAACATAAAGAGGGCATTAATATTGACTGGAGGAAAGCCACATAGACTTTCTGCTTACCAGACCATAGCTTATCTGTGAAACAACATCAGAATTCCACTTTGCCTTCTAAATTTTTCCAAGAAATAGTTACTGAACAAAAAAAAAATGTTTTATTAAGATGTGTTAACAGATAGGTCTTTTACATCATTTTGAACATTAGTGAGTAGTAATTTTCTCATTGATATGTGTTCAAGAAAACCTAAATATAATCCACACTGACAACATGAAGACACTTTTTTCTTATATAGTTTACCATGTAAAAGTATGGCTTGAGTTGTTCAGTGGGTAGAGTAGGCTCTCTTCTTGCTAGCACTACCTGCCAACATGACACAGCCAAGTGTCATCTGAGAAAGTCCCTGTTGGGGAATATCTTAGATCTCTTTGGGTTCTGGGCATGTCTGTGGAGGAACATTTGAAATTGCTAATTGATATAGAGGAACCACAGCATTTTGGGTAGTACCACTCCTAGACAGGAGCCCTGAACAGTATAAGGAAACCAGGTGAGGACAAAGTAGGGAGTAAGGCAGTGAACAGCGCTCTTCCATTATTCCTGTCTCCTTCATGCATAAGTTACTGCCTTGACGGAGTATAAAGGTTCAAGACAAAAGCTCCATTTGCTCCCCAACTTGCTCTTGTTCCTTAGTGTTTATTGAAGCAACAGAAAAGCGAGTAGAACAAATTCTTGGCTACCAGCTGATAGTGCTGATCGTTGCCTGTCAGTTAATTAATACATGAGGGTAACAATTGTCTGTAAATGTGTTTAGAGGAAAAGGAGCAAGTTTGCAGACAGAGGGCATAGTTGTGCCAGCATGAAACACAGTTTATTGAAGTTATAATTATCTTGGGGATGCTTGATAAAATGTCACTTCCATTTCAGGCTTCTTGGGTAGTGCACCTGGGTACATATCTAACTATATCCCAGGTGATATAAATGAAACATTCTCATTGACCACCCTGGGAAGCTTAAGGCTACATCAGGCTATAGATTACACCAGGAGTAGGAACAGTGCTTTTCCTAACCCAGCGAGCAGACATAATGAATTCACCAGTAAGATTGACTGGGTGGAAATTATCCTTCATCTTCTTTGTTGTGATTACAGCATCTACTAACATCCAGCTCTTCTCTGTGTGTTGATGACATTATCAAACAAATAATACCTGAGTGAAAGGGTTTCCTGATCTACTTTTTTTTGGGGGGGGGGGCGCATAAATTTATTCAGTGAAATAAAAAGAGAAAATAACATTATTATTTTCTTAAAAGACTGACTTTTACTTTTTACTTGTTTGTGTGTGTGCCTGTGTTTGTGTATGTGTGTGTAGATGCCTGAGAAAGTCAAAAGCAACAGATCAAGATATTACTAGTTGCCCAGCACGGTTTTTTGGCAAAAGAGCTCAGGTACTCTCCAAGAAGAGTACACACATGTAGCTACTGATCATGTGTTTCCATCCCAATACCTTTTTAAAGACAGAACAAATAAGTTATTACAACCTACAGGGCAATTAAACTAATCAGTTCTGAAATCATCCTTTAGGAGATTACTTGGAAATGACTTTGAAAGTGTGAAGTGTTATGTTTCAAGAACTTTAACATCATGTTCTGAGGCCAACTGGAAACTCTCTAGACCCCAGGGGCTTATGGGAAGTCCTACTGTGCTGTCCACCAAGGCTCTTTGACATCCAGAGGCTCTCTGACTAAGATGCCCTAGTTTCCTAGACAGTGGGCATTTCAGATATAGAGATCAATAAGCACTGACAATATCTCATTCATTAAATGGTAAAGAACATTGAATAAAAAAAAAAAAACAAAGAAACAAAAAAACCAAAAAACCATTAGTATCAAGTTGCTACACAGAATGAAGGATGTGAGATGATGCTGGGTTAAGATTTCATGATATTGAGAGAAATATCTGAAAATTTGTGGAGTTAAAATCATCCACAGTCTGTGAGAGACACCGAAAAGATTACTTATAAAGAAGTGCAAGTGTTGGGATGAAGTAAGACAAAACAGTTTGTCTCGAGAATCTATGGAGTGTCTTCAGATTTTTTTCATATAGAACACATTGCTTTTCCTATTTACATTGTCAAATTCCTGTTAATAAAAGTTCAATTTCATAATATAAACACACAATAGAATAATAAGGATAAAAGTAAGTACATGGCATTAGATATGTATTTTTTTTCTCTTAACAAGGTATCCATTACAGAGAGAAAGAGAAATCTCTTATCTATCATTCTCAGAGTCACAGAAAATGATGTGAAATGAATGAAATATCCTGCCTCCATTAGGCAGACTGGAGTCTAGAGGCCTTTTTGTTGCTCATTGGAATTTTGGTTCTCATTTCAGAATCCTCTCAGCCTCCTCACTGCCCACTTTGGCTCCCCTTTGTTGAATAGTACAAGACAAATCACATCAAGTTAAATTAAGATAACTATGAATGCATGCGCGCGCGCGCGTGTGTGTGTGTGTGTGTGTGTGTGTGTGTGTGTGTGTGTGTGTGTTTGAGCATGTGTGCCTGTGTGCATGTGAGCACAAGCTGAGTAAAATATAGCCTTGAAGCCACAGACTGCACATTAAGAAAAAGAAATACAGTAAATGACTAAAATATATTCTCATTCACAATTTCCTAGAGGCCCTTTGGTTGTTAATTGAAACTTTTGTCTACTTTATTGAACAATAAAAGTGGCAGCAACTACCCCCAGGTGTCCTTCAGTATAAAAGGAGGATAAAGGGTTCTTGGCAAAGGTGACAGAAATTAATGCGGTGAGCCCAGCTATCAAACATTCTGATGTGTGAATTGCTTGATATTTCTATAACGCTGTCTTATGATTGGAAATGTTATCGCTTCTATTGAATCAATAGAAAATGTTAAAGCTCCAAAGAGCCCCAATTACTAACTAAAGCTAGAAGGTTAACATCTGGGAGCTGAAGAGATAGAAACAATCTCTATTGTCATACTTTCCTGACAAGTAAATGTCAGAAACGAAACGCCTTTGCCTGGGCTCAGCACGGAGCTCATGTGAAAGAGTGATTGTGAAGCTGCCTCAAGTCAAATCGCCTGTCATTTCAGCTTTGACACAGAATTACTTTTGTTTTATGCATCTATTAACCTTGAACTATCAGCATTTGTTTTAATGTTCCAGACTGAAGGGACGTAAATGTTCTTCTCTCATGCAGAAGGCATCTGCTGAGACAAGACAGCGTGCTTCGTAAATCGGGGCCAGAGTGTTCGAAAAGGCACAGAGTCCCTGATTGAAAGACCCATCCCTATCCCAAATGGTAATGCCTTCTTTCAAACTCTTCTGTGACACACGCACTGAAGAATTGAATAGCCAGTGCTTCTTCTTTTCCTAAGAATATGCTACAAATGTCTCATACCATAAAGTTCTCACATGGCTACATGTAATCTATTCAGAAAGGTAGCTGGCATGCAGATAAGAGGGAAGAAAGAAGATATAATTTTTTTTGTTTTCATTGTTTTCCTGTAGACAAACAGGCATAGGATAAAATTTAAATTTGATGTGACCCTCAATGGTTTCATACTTTACTTCCTCTTCCCTTATGTTTAGACTTCACATTTGAAACACCACATCTTCTCAATCATCTCATCTGCTATCTGTTTAATGAGTGTAAGCCTTGAACTCTTCTTCCTCTCAAAGGAGATAAGGCATTCTTACAGAAAGTGGTGGACTTTTGTGACTGGCTTGCTTCTTTCTAAACTTATATCCATGTAAAAGGTGCCTGGACCATTTTAGAGTTCACATTTCCATAGACATGTATGTTGGGTGCTACTAGTTGTCTTGGGTAACATAAAACAAGTAGCTCAGTAGAGAACTGCACATGAACCAGGCAATAGAATCTTGACAGCATTCAAGAGATACTTGAGTTCTCTAGCTGTTACTTTCCTGGGTCTCTATTTAACAGCCAATTGACTGGTTGCATTGATTTGTAGGTTTTCGGCTTATTCCCAACAAATGTTGTCTTTTCTGGTTAAAGATACTGGCTCAACTCCCCATTTTACTTAAATGTGGCAACTTCTTTGCTAATATTAACCATAGATCCTGTAGACTGACATAGAGATCAATTTTTCCCCCTCAGCATCTCCCCCTTGCTCAGTATTTCTCTGTCTCTTACACTCTCTAAAAGATTTGTGCATCACAAATAAAGACGGCATGTACATAAATAATGAACAATACAAACATGCATCATATAGTGATTATCACAATCAAATTAATCAGCACAGAAGTTATCGCTCAGGATGTATATATCTGGTCCACAGAAAGTGTTTATCCAACTGAATATCTGTACTCTGACCAACATCACTCTGTTTCCACCCACTTACCCCTAGCAACTCCTTTAGAAGCATCTCCTGGATACACACCAAGTACCAGACATTGTTACCAGCATTTAGCACCTCCTGGCTCATAAGTCTGCACAAGAAATTTAGGAAGGGACAGTTACACAGTCTTCTCTGTGAATATGGTGTAATTAAAATGTAGAGAAGTAAAGTATACAGTCTTAGATACAATGAGGAGTAGAAACTAGATTTGAATACCACATAGCTCCTCTTTACCTAGAGTGTAAAACCTTAATGGAAACACTACACAGAATGACCAAGGAAATGAAAAACAAGTGAGCAGAGAGGAAGGGAAGGAATGAAGCAAGTGAAAAAGTAGAAAAAAATATTTAGAACACCTATGCCAAAGCAAATCTGTAAGGATTTTATGTGCTCTATTTAATCCTCGTAAGTAAATTTCAATTTTGAAAGGTACAGCAGTAAAAGTAATTATAGCAGGAAATGCAGATGTCTGAAGCTCTGACTCCAATTTAAAATTCTGTTCAATCTGGCAAAACTGTAACAATGTCCAACAATCCTAAAGATCTAGATGGCAAATTCTCAGTCTCCACTATGGGACTAAGCAGAAGAGGTGGAGGTAGTGCGTAGTGAGAGGCATTCCTCTCTGTAGGCATGTGCTCTCAAACAGAAGGAGCAACTGCATTCTGATGTATGCCACCTCTATGGTGAGCTGCCTATCCATAGCCACTTAACCCACTTCTTGGCTCCAAAATAACATAAACACCTAATCAGAATGGTGCCAGAACCATATGAATCTGAGGAAAATAAACCTCTTTTTCTTTATATAAATGGATTACCCCTGGCATTTCTTATAGCATCCTAAAGCTAATATAGAGGATTGATATACTTACAAAGATGACAGCCAAAGGTTAGACGGTGGCTGATGCCACAGCCTATCATGAAGCAATGCGGGTCTTTCTACCGTAAAATGTGGACAATAAGCAAATCCTACACCTTTTCCTATGAACTTGTTGCTGAATATCAAACAGGTCTGTGCTGGCATGTTCCTGTGATCTTTCACTTTTGTCAGAATAATTACTTATCATCACTATATTACTGCTTGGAGTATCATACTTTACAGTATATCATATAATAGAGAGAGAAAGAGAGAGAGAGAGAGAGAGAGAGAGAGAGAGAGAGAGAGAGAGAGAAACTTAACAATCTTTAGGAGAATAGTTTTAAAAATACAGCATATATAAGCCAAGTTATATGTATATAGTTAATAGGCTCCCCTTCTTATTATATTATTCATAACTCAGCTATGTATTTTAATATCTGTTGTCATAAACTTAAGATTTATATATGTATTCCTTTTTTGTTCTTAGAGCACCAGCTACCTACCGCAAAGTCTTTCTGATTAGTTTAACTCTGAAGAAAAGATGGTTCATATCCACCTCTACTGAACCATGACAGAATAAAAGTAAAATTGTAATAAGTGGTTTTATTTTTCTATGAGCAGCTATAAAAATACTGTCCATCAGTCTGGAAAAGTACTGTCTAGGTGCAATAATGCCCGTGGCCCATAGCTGAGTAATTGCTGTGGCAGACATTCTGCAAAATTCTCTTTGAAGTTAGTAAAAGTTGACATGGGAAAAAACTACAGGCAAAATCTGATCCTGAATGTGTTTCTGTTTTAGCCCAGGGTATATTCAGATGGATGGATACCTCATGAGACAGGAGTGGGGAGACAGAGAATATTACCAGATAAGGAGATACTAGCACACGGTGCTAGGGATAAACAGAAAGACAGGGTGTTACATCACTAAGCACTAATTCACATCTATGCCAGAAGGCCCACAGACCAAATTACTTATTTTCTCTCTTATATTCATGGGCCTTAGGATCAAAGAAAAGTCTCATGTGCAAGTTTACAAAAACTAAGTATTTTCATGTTTGAAGAGAGTTATTTCCCACAGGGTCATACTAAAATAAAGCAAGCTCACTTGCTGTCTCTTTTTTCGTGTTAATTCAAGTGAAGCAGTGATGACTGTGAGATAAATAGTTGCTAGATGACAGTGAGTTAAGGTCCAATAAGGCTGTCTTCCACCAGTGTGAGAAATATAAAGAAGTATCTATGCACATGCATATATGTGTGCATTGATCTAGCCTATCATTTACCAAGAGTAAGACATATATTGTGTGAGTGTGTGTTTTATGCATGCATTTGTCTCTTAACACACACACACACACAGAGAGAGAGAGAGAGAGAGAGAGAGAGAGAGAGAGAGAGAGAGAATGCTGAGAGAGAGAGACGAGAGACTGCTACAATATTACTCATTGCTCTATACTCTTTCCTGGCTCACACTTGGTGTTCTGTATATTCATAAGTAGTGGTTGAGCCCCAAGCCTTGCTTGACAGGAAAACTTAACAGCTTAACAATCTAATAATATAAAGTGCTTTGTTCATTTGTTGATCCAGCAAGTATTTATTAATAACTTTTATAAAGGTAGGTGATATTGAAAATTAATAGAAAATAGACTTTAACTGAAAGTGCTTACACTTTATGGGATATGGGGAAAACAGGAATGCTGTGCATAATACACTTACTTCATTATTACCATAGATAGCTTTTTGTAGTATCCAATTTAAAGAAAAACTTTGTACCAATATATGCCTGGCATGCACACAGAGACATTATATTTGACAGAATAAAGTCACAAGAATAGAAAGATGAAATAATGCTACACAAACAATTACAACCCATCTCTAAAAGAAAAAAAAACATACACTAAGACCATACATACACAAACACACACACACATACACACATATACATTCACATTTGCATATACACAATGCATGTAGTAAACTAGTTAAGTAAAGAATTAAGATAAAACAAGGGCTGAAACCCAGCTACACCAAGCACATCACTAACTTTGTCCCAGTAGTACTATCTTTAGTTCTTCATCTGGTATCCAGGAACGATATTGACTTACTAAGGATTTTGTGAATCAAGCTTGGAATGGGGTCTCTAAAGAGTTCAGATAAACTAATATTAGACTTCATTCTTTGGCAATTATACATCATGGATGCTTCATGACAGACAGGGCTAGCCTCAATGGTCACAAATGCTGTATATTGCTCTATCGGTGTCTTATAGGAAACATACAAGAGAAATGGCAGCTTCTGGAAATTCTGAATAGTAATCACTGTGAAAAGAATGTATGGATCCTATACCATTGCAATCACCATTGGTCACCATTTTGTATAATTGGAGTAACTGTGTTTTATTTCAGTCAACATCAGTGAATATCACTAGAGATCTACAATGGCAAATAATCCTTGTACCCCTAGTACCTGACTGGTAAAGAAAGAAAATCATGTGGCATAGGACAGCTTTAACTATGAGTTCAACACCAGCCTAGACTACATGAGACTCTGTCACCCCAGGAAAGAATAACACACGGAGAAATGAGAAGAGAGTGAGAGAAGAATAGAAAGAGAACATTAAAATTAAAACCTGAACATAAAATAATTATATATTCTAAAAGTTAAAAAAAAATCTTCTATGCCCTGTCTACTCAACTAACTATATAATCCAACAGCAAGTCTTAGTGTCTCACTTAATCTCTTCAAACCTGCAGACATTCACCCAGAGCATTGCTCTAGTCCAGCAGTTCTCAATTTGTGGGCCATGACCCCATTAGAGGGCTGCATATCAGATATCCTGAATAGTAGGTATTTGCATTAAAGTTCATAACAGCAAAAATACATCTGTGATGTAGCAATAAAATAATTTTATGGTTGGGGGTCTGTCACAATAACATGTGGAATAATACTAAAGGACTGTAGCATAAAAAGGATGAGCATCACTGTTCTAGTCACTAGAACTGAAAGGCACAGACTAACCAAAAGGATTTAATAGAGTTGGATATGCAACTTTAAATCAGACCTGAGTTGAAACTTGTCCATGATCATCACACTAGTTAAGGTCAGGAAACTGAGTGTATTTACCGACTATAGCAATGACTGGTTCATAGCTGAATGATTAATTTATGAAGTCCTTGGAGGTATGGGCCCAATATCAACTTCTCTTTCTGTATGATAGAACTTAATTTAAGCATGCATACTGTGGATCAGCAATGTTTATGCCTCCTTTTGTGAGGAATGAGTAAAGGGAAGAGTGGAATCATCTCATGTGATTCTATTCCTTCTCATACAATTTCTGTCGTTTTGAAGATGTGGATAAAGCTGGGCAGAAAATATTATAACTTAATTATAGGGATCAGACTTTGTCAAATTATGTCTTGGTCCTTGACTAGTCCACATACAGTGAAAAGATTTAGAAATCACCAGAAGAATTACATCATCTGAAATGTATTTGGCATCAGTCTTGTCGTATTTGTTGCTGTTTTCAATAAATGTAATTATTTCTAAATAGCTCAAACCATTTTCAGATACATCACTGTTGCATCCCAGGAAAAACAGGTAGCTTCATTGAAGGACAGGCTCAGATGCAAATGAAATAGGTAAAGCATCTTATTGGTCAGCCCTCATGTTCTCTCATTCTCTTTTTATCAACCTTTAAGAGTACTTGTTTACCAACAATATCAACCAACCAGACCTCCCCCACAACCCCAAAGCTCACAGGGACTAAACCATGAACAAAGGAGTACACATGAAGGGACCCTTGGCTCTAGCTGCATTTTTAGCAGAGGATGGCCTTATCTGGCATCAGTGGAAGGGTAGGTCCTTGGTCTAGTGAAGGCTTGATGTCCCAGTGTAAATAAATGTCAGAGTAGTGAGGTAGAAGTGGATGCATCTATGGAGAGGCACCCTCAAAGAATCAGGGGTAGGGGGATAGAATAGGGGGTTTAAGGAGGGGAATTGGGAAAGGAGATAACATTTGAAATTCAAATAAATAAAATTACCAATAAAAAGAAGAGTACTTGCTTGATATAAGCAAAGCTCAGTGTCTTAGTCAGGGTTTCTATTCCTGCACAAACATCATGACCATGAAGCAAGTTGGGGAGGAAAGGGTTTATTCGGCTTACTTCCACATTGCTGTTGATCACCAGAGGAAGTCAGGACTGGAACTCAAGCAGGTCAGGAAGCAGGAGCTGATGCAGAGGCCATGGAGGGATATTCCTTACTGGCTTGCTTCCCCTGGCTTGCTCAGCCTGCTCTCTTATAGAACCCAAGACATCCAGCCCAAGGATGGCACCACCTACAAGGGGCCCTACACCCTTGATCACTAATTGAGAAAATGCCCCACAGCTGGGTCTCATGGAGGCACTTCCCCAAGGGAAGCTCCCTTCTCTGTGATAACTCCAGCCTGTGTCAAGTTGACACACAAAACTAGCCAGTACAATTGATTCCTTGTCAACTTGACACAAAAACACATCCCTATTAAGCATTAACCCTTATGTTCTTATTTATCCCCAAGATCTAAAGTCCCACAGTCTTTACATATTAAAAGTTTAATCAATTTAAAATGTCCAATATCTTTTAAAATTCAAGATCTCTTAACTGTGGGCTCCACTAAAATACATTCTTCCTTCAAGAGGGAAAAATATCAGGGCACAGTCACAATCAAAAGCAAAACCAATGTCTGGGATCCAACTCACGATCTTCTGGGCTCCTCCAAGGGCTTGAGTCACCTCTCCAGCTCTGCCCTTTGTAGCACACATCTTGTCTTCTGGGCTCCAGATGCCTGTACTCCACTGCTGCTGCTGTCCTTGGTGGTCATTGCATGGTACTGGCATTCCCAAAACACTGCTGTAACTAGGCTTTACCAGTAGCCTCTCATAGAACTGTCTTTATGGTGCCAAGCCTCAACTCCTTTGCATGACACCTTCAGTCCTGGGCCATCAATTGCAAACTGAGGCTGCACCTTCACCAATGGCCTTCCATGGCCTCTCACTGTGCCGAGCCTCAGCTGCTCCTCATGACCCCTTCGTGCTGTCAAAACCAGTACCACCTGGGTGACTCTTACACATTACCAAGTCCTGTTGCAGCACAAGGTACAACCTTGGCTATTTCTGGAACACAGCCTCTTTGTGCTCTCAGAAAACACTTCCCAGAATATGTTATCTCAATGATGCTGGTCTCTTCTTAATCACCGCTAATTTCTTAGCTCCAGCTAACCAGCATCAATAGTCCCAGTAATGCAAAGTTCTCTCTTTAGTAGTTCTGATATTTGTTAATCACAGCTGATATTTCAGCCCCAGCTAACCAGAACCACAGAATCTTCACAATCAAAACAACATGGCCCTGATAAGAGTCTTTAATCTTCCCTCTGAAATTTCAGAAGCCAGGCCTCCCTCCATCTTCTGCACTGTCCTCAACTTGATCTTCCAAGCTCCCACAGACATTCCACAGAGTTCTTAACAAACAGTGGCTCTTCTAGCTCAAAGTTTCAAAGTCCTTCACAGTCCTCCCCAAAACATGGTCAGGTTGTCACAGGAATACCCCACTATGCTGATACAAATTTGTCTTAGGGTTCTCTAGAGTCACAGAACTTATGGTCGTCTCTATGTAGTAAAGGGATTTATTGATGACTTACAGTTTGTAGTCCAACTCCCAACAATCAACTCCCAACAATAGTCACGGCAGCAGCTGTGAATGGAAGTCCAAGGATCCAGCAATTGCTCAGTCCCACAAGGTAAGCAGGCGAAGCAGAGAGAGCCTTCCTTCTTCCAATGTCCTTATATAGGTCTCCAGCAAAAAGTGTGTCCCAGGTTAAAGGTGTGTGCCACCACACCTTTAACCCCGGATGACTTTGAACTCATAGAGTTTTCTATGTTAATCCTATGGGATTCGTAGCCACTATTCCTCAACTCTCCATGCCAAGATTCAGGTCAGAAACTTGTATCTCTCAGCCTCCAGATTAGGGCCACAGGTGAGCCTTCTAATTCTGGATTGTAATTCATTTCAGACATAGTCAAGTTGACAACCAGGAATAACCACTACACTCAGGCTCCAAATTATAGTACTGGAGAAAAAGAAAGAGAAGATAGAAAGGAAGGAAGAAAGAAAGAAAGAAAGAAAGAAAGAAAGAAAGAAAGAAAGAAAGAAAGAGAGAGAAAGAGAAAGAGAGAGAGAAAGGAGAGGAAGAAAGAAAGAAAGAGGGCTGAAGAGAGATAGATCAGTGGTTAAGAGAACTGACTGTTTTTCCAGAGGTCCTGAGTTCAATTCTCGGAAACCACATGGTGGCTCACAACCATCTGTATTGGGTTCTAATGCACTCTTATGGTGTGTATCTGAAGATAACTACAGTGTACTCATATAAATAAAAATAAATAAATAACGTCAAAAAAGAGAAAAAGAGATCCCAGATCAAACATATTTTGGAGGGAGGGAGGGGGGAGATAATAGATAGATAGATAGATAGATAGATAGATAGATAGATAGATAGATAGATAGATAGATATTAGAGAGAAAAATATCTCATCACATATATGAATCTACAATTTCAAACTACAATCAAGATGGATATAAAATACCATTAGTGTTTACAGGACAGAACTCTGTAAAGAGTCCCTGACTATGGAAAAAATTATATAATTTTATACATTTTAAGGATAATGTCATCTATATTCCAGTGGTTTTAAAACTTAACAATTACCAAAAATGTGCTCAGTCTGAAAACATGAATAATATTCCAATGATTGAATGCAACCAAGGTTTATAGTAACTTTAAGGGCTATTAACCAAGTTCCTATATGAATCCAGAGTGGATTATATAAGCATTTCAAATGTGCTGATGATAAAGGGATTCATAAAAGTTCTTATGCTGATTTTATGTTGATGGATGTTTGAATATATGGTGAATTATTAACCAGAGGCAAGTGAAACTAATGTGTAAAAGTTATGATGTATGTGTAATTGAAAGTAAGGTTTCTTGGCAAAGTGAGTAGCATAGTGAAAGGGAGAGAATGAGTTAGTTCAAAGAAAGATAATAACACTGATAATACTTATCTGCTGCATCAATACACAGGTGCAAATTTCACATGAGCCCAGGAGCCCTGTTTCCAGTGGATTCAGTCAAGTAGCTTTTGCAGTATTGCTGAGACCACTAGTGCATCCATAGATGGTACTCAGCTCTGCTTCACAGTAAGATCTACAGTCTCTCCACCTGTGTCTTTTCATTGCATGCTTTTTTCCCTCCTTTTTGGTTGCCTTTGCTTTGTATATCTCACTAGCATTGTTTTATGGATGCTTATAAATATTCTTATAAGGGAAGTTGTTGGCTTTCATTTTGAGTAATTTGCTAATTATTGGAAAAACAGAGTGCTCTGTATCTATGCCAATTCATTTCCTCAAAATTTGGAATCTAGAGCTTACTCTGATGTCTCAGAACACAACCTTGCATACAGAGATTGTTATGCTTACAAGGTATAGAAATAAAGACCCATGGACTATTTATAGACTCTTCTATATACTTTCACAATTGTCTTGTTCTTCTTTGTTTCGCTTCAATATTGGTCAAAAAGCAACTAAAAACTGTCCACAAAATTAACAGAGAAACACTGCCTCCCTAAAGGCTCAGATGTTGTTGCTAATTCCTTGGGGGTTGGCTTGTTGGTTAATTGGATGATTGGCTGTTTAGTTGGTTGGTTGGATGACTGGCAGTTTGGTTGCTTGGTTGACTGGTTGGCTGTTATTTAGTTGAATCACTAGCAGATTAGTTAACTGATTGGCCACAGGTGGCTGATTGTGTATTCATTCACAAGTTGTTTGGTTGATTTCTTAGGTGGTTAGTTAAATAATTGTGTAGTTAATTGTCTAGCAGGCTTGTTGGGTGAGTGAGTCTGTAGATGGTTAGTTAGTTTGTTGGCTGGTTGCTTGTTTGTTTCTTTGATTAACACCAAATAAACCTACAATAGAGAGAGGTAAAGAAAATTCAAAGTATTTGTTCAAATAATTCAGGATGAGTTTGGATTATACTAAGAGAGAAACAGAACCATATAGAAAACAGCCACAGTCATCTTTCCCCTGCCTCAAGTCACCACTTTTCTACTTTGGTAAATGTTTGAACCCAGACTGTAGAAAAGCTAATGAATTTAAAATGTGCTGATATAAAACAAAATCTACACTACTAAAAATATGATGGCATATACTATGAAATCATTCAACATTGGTTTTAAATATAATTAATAAATGTAACGTTCTGTAAGTAATTATATTTAAAAGATGACTAAACTAGAAGAACAATTGACAAACTATGATACTCACTTTCGACAGGAAATGGGGACCTGGAGTTGAAGGGGTGTTTTCTTCCATTAACAATCTTATAGGGTAAAACAGTAATGAATGGAGTCAACTTTTATTTTATTACTTGAAAATGATCATTTTAATCATTTCACGAGTAAATCTGTTGGAAAGTGAACTTTGAGGTGTGAGCAGTATTTGTTATCCACGCTCAGTGTTCTGCATAGTCTTTTTTTTTCTAAATGAGAAAAAGTATATGATTACTAAGACAACCACGTTCATAATTTATAGCCACACATTCCATCAGACCTATTTAAAATGTCATGTAGTAGTTCCTTATCAGAATTTTTTCTTCTACATTAGGTTACTTAAGTTCTGCCTTTGAAGGCAAAATGCAGATCACCAAAAATGTGTTATGATTCTAAATCAACATTATTCTGGATAAAACAATACTTCATCAGCAATAGAATAAAACAAGTTAGGGACACATTTCATGCTTTAAACTGATGCCTGAAAGAATCAATTGAATAAAATGTAAAGAGGAAACCTGCTTTAAAATATGTCCATGTACAAAGTTCTAGAAATATTAGTGGCATAATGAATATTGTTCTGCTGAATCTTGCAGACATCAGATCATATCTGAACATCGTGCCATATTAATTATTTTAATATTTTTGAGAAAATCTGTCAAGACAGTAGACAATGTCCAGAATGATACCAAATAATGCAAAGGTCCTGAAAAATGTATCCATCAAAGGGGTGCCATAGGATCAGCTTTCCTCCTGGAGAGAAAACTAAGGCTTATTAACATTAAAATCAGACTGGAATAGAACTTCATGGACCCAATCATTTCTCTACCAAAAGCTGCTGATCAGACAATTGCTGAAAATCTACGCATTTGGGTTTCGAATGAAATAAGAACATTGGAAGAAAATGACTTCTCTATAATACAAAACGAAGATTTTTAGGTAAAATATTCCAGCCAAAAATAATCTATAATAAATCAAAATATGATTTTATTTTGAGTGAAAGATGCACTTAAATGTGCCCATAGACTCAATCCAAATGTAAATAATAGTTGTAAAATTAATATCAATATAGCACAAGCCTGTTTTGTTCAGGCACTGAGGAAGCATCTCAGACTTTATAAATGGGGGGGAAATTGGCTTGTGTCCTCCATGATTTTTTCTACCATCTATTTTTTTTCTAGCACATGGAAATAAACTAACATCTAAAAAATGTACTTCTGATTAGCTATAGTGAATTAAAACAACTACTTTTAGATAATTATTCACTAAAGAAACCATTTTGACATGCATGCAAATTTTATTCATCCAGACATTGTGGAACTCACATGTAAGTCTAGCATTTCGAAGGCTGAGACAAGAAATTGTAAATACAAGGTTAGCCTGGATTACATAGTCAAAGTTTTCAATGAAACAAAATAACAAAATAAATTAAAACCCCAATCCAAGAAGAAAGAGGTTTAATAGGAGGAAGAGGAGGAAGAGGAGGAGGAGGAGGAGGAGGAGGAGGAGGAAGAGGAGGAAGAGGAAAAGAGAAAAATTCCTTGTTAAGATCAATACTTCCTTTAATTAAAAGTTGATTTCTATGTTTTATGATTGCTATTATTTTTGAAATTATGATATATTTATATATTATCCCTCCTCTCCTTTGTCCTTCCAAAGCTTCTTTTTTCATTAATTGGTTTTTCATGCATACATGCACATTTATTATTTATAAAGGGCAAGTTATGGCAGGCTCCAGCCAAATTACCCATTAATAGCTGCATAAGCTTTTAAACATAACCAGTTGAAGAACTATGTGTAGATGAAGGATCTGTGTCAAAAAGCCTCATAGGCCACAGAGTGCTGGAGACAACAACTCCCTTCATTCCCTAGTTTTAAAAACACAGACACTATTGTGGATAGTCTCACACTTGTCTCCTGAGAAGCTCTGCCAGTACCCAACTAATACAGATGGAGAGGCTCACAGCCATCCATTGGACTGAGTACAGAGTCCCCAGTGAAGGAGCTAGAGAAAGGATCCAAGGAGCTGAAGGGTTCGCAGGTTTTTAGAATGAACAACAATATGAGCTAACTAGTACCCTCAGAGCTCCCAGGGACTAAACTACCAACCAAAGAGTACACTGCTGTTCAAGGAGGTGGAGGGGGAGGGCCTGGGTTGTGGCCCAGGCCCGGCCTGTTGTGACTCTCTCTCTCCCTGGGTGGCAGAGGGCCTGGTGGTGAGGCCCAGGTCTCTCTCTCTCCTCCCGGGGCCTGGCCTGTTTGCTGCACGGCGCCTTAATTAAAAAGGAGGCAATGTATGAATGAGTTATTTTATTGTAGGAAGGGGAAAATATGCTAGTTGAGTGGAGAGAAGGAAAGGAGAGGAAGGGGAGAGAGAGAGAGAGAGAGAGAGAGAGAGAGAGAGAGAGAGAGAGAGAGAGAGAAGAGAACAAAGAGCAAAGAAGAGAGAGAGCAAGAGGGTGAGAGTTAGAGGGAGAGGGGTAAGAGAGAGGAAGTAAGAGAGAGAGGAGGGAATAAGAGAGTGAGAAGGGGGCAAACCACCCTTTTTATTGTATGGGGCGTGGCATGCCTGGCTTGTGGTCAGATGACTGTGTATAAGGTCCAGCTAGAATGCTGGGAGTTGGAGGCAGTGTCTGCCTGATAGAGCACACATCTCCTGCAGGGGCAGCTGTGAGGGGTCTGGGCTAAAATCTGAGCCATGGTCTCAGGAGCAATTCACTGAACGCCTTCCGTCCCTCCTGAACAGATGCTCAGTGGGTCTCCGGGGTTCAAAGTGGCTCTGCTCTACTGGACTCTGGCTGTCAGAACTGCCCCACAGTACACATGGTGGGACTAATGGCTCCAGCAGCATATGTAGCAGAGGATGGCCAAGTTGGTCATCAATGGGAGGAGTGGTCCTGTGAAGGTTCTATGCCCCAGTGTAGGGGAATGCCAGGGACAGGAACCAGGAGAGAGTGGGTTGGTAACCAGGGGGAGGTTGGAGGGGGAGGGAACAGGGGTTTTGTTTTGTTTTTGTTTTATTTTTATTTTATTTTTTATTTTTTTCAGAGAGGAAACTGGGAAGGGAGATATCATATGACATGTAAATAAAGAAAATATCTGATAAAAAAAAGGGAAGCTGTAGCACAAGGAAGATTAAATTTTAATGTAAGACCTAACTTGCCACTATGTGACTTTAAAATGACTGAGGGAACACACACACACACACACACACACACACACACAAATAAATAAAAAATAAAAATAAAAACACAGGCTGTGGTCTCAGAGCACTGAGCATCTTCCCCTTTTCCTATTTCATTCCTTTTTATTCTCCTTAGGGCAGAATAACCTTAAATAAAATGGAAACAATCAAACACTAAATTTTTGCTAGCAAAACTGAGAATAAAGGTTCTTTAACATTAGAACAAACTACACTGACAACAGGATGTCTCTAACTGTTCCCTTCTCTGACAGTGACTATTCTGCACCTAATGTGGAGCCATATATTCAAGTTCACAGCAGCATTGGCCAAAAAGCTTCTTCTAAGAGGTTGTGATCAGGAGATTGAAGTAGTAGAAAATCTACAATCAGATGCTTTTCTGATAGATCCAATGAGCCCAAGTGTTTTGCATAATATTTAAGGAAAATAAAAAGACACAGCCTTGGACAAATTAGAAATTTTCATCACTGGCAAAATTTTCGTTATTGACTAAGGATCTGTTGCCATCAGTAAAATTTGTGATGATGATGTAATTTTTCAAAAGCAGGAGTCAATGGCTAGCCTGCCACTGCCAATTCTCTAATGGCATACTGTAAGCATATTCTTAGGGGGTATGCCTCAACTCCAATGTTGGCTTTCACTTGTTCACTACATACACCTCAGTTGTAAATAGTACAGCTGTACTTACGCAGAAAGCAGAGGTCCATAGGACCTCTGAATGACTGATATGATGAAACTTCAAAATTAATGTCCAAGTAACAAAAAGAAAAATAGAGGGAAAAAGAAAACAATGAAACCTAAAATAGGATGATAAAACAAAGAATGAGGAACAAAGAAGGAGGCAAGAAGAGAGGAGGAGAGGAGAGGGAAGAAAAGAGGAGAGGAAACAACAGAGGAGGAGAAGAGTAGGGAGGAGTAGGGAAGAAAGAAGTAAACAGACTCAGAAGTTTGTATTTTGGAATAAATATGTATAGATAAGTACATACATGTATGCACTGGCAATTAATAAAACAAGAGGTTCTGAATTTAAAGGAAATTGGAAGACTGGGTATATGGGAGGGTTTGGAAGAAGAAAAGAGAAGGGAGAAATATAATTAAATTACAATCTTAAAAATAAACAGAAAAGAATAGTTCCAGCAGGTGGAGAGGACCCTGTGATGGATTAGATAGAGAACTGTTAATGATATGCTTATGATAAAAATTAATAGCTCAACAGCAGAGTCTATTTTAACATATCAAATTATCCAAAATTATTTACAAATTCTACTTTTAAAAGAAGGTCCACATCTGCAATCTAAATTGTCTTCTGGAAAATGTTGGCAATGGTACAGTAAATCTAGAATGCCAATCCACAGGATAAGCCACACTCATGTGGTTAGGCTTTCATTTAAAGACTTAAAGACAAAACCAGAAAACTCAGAAAAACAAACACAACAAAAAGAGAAAATATAGAAGCATCCATTCCTTAAAATCTATGTGGTATAGATCTGAAAGAACAGAATTGAGTAAAAACTTTCTCATGTTTATTGTAAATGTTGAGGTTGGATGTGATGAGAGCTGGTGGGTACCCTTACCAATTTGTCTGAATTGAAAGCACTGTCATTTATGTCTCAAAAATGTGTCATAAACTCATTATCTTTAAGGAAGTTAAGAACATCCACTGTTAAGATTACTCTTACTTGAAAAATGTGCATTTATATAAATTTTAATATCCCCTACAGAATTCCTCAGCTTTGTGGTTATGATTATTTTTATATTATTATTATTATTATTATTATTATTATTATTAAGAGTATAATTATTCTTCAACCTGTGCCTTATCATATTTTCTGGAGTAGATCATCATTGCTTGGTTCATGTGTTACATTTATGCAATGTACTAGATGTCTTGCAACAGAAGCAGATATTAAAAGCTTTATAAAATCAGTTCTGTTCAACCATGTCTAATAATTCACCAGGGCCTACTATTGCTTTTCTCTGTTCTTTAAAGATGCAATGACTTTTCATGCAGTCATTTCTTGCAATCTGTTAGAAATTGAGGGTGATAAAAATACATATTAATTTTGTTCAATGGACTGAGATGTTTTCCTTAGTCATCTCATTGTTTTCTGGTTCAAGAAGACATGGAGAGAAAGAAAAAAATATTGATTCTATTGCAGTACAAACAAACCATTTCTCTTTGTCCATGCAGAGTCTTCATGCACTTAAACAAAAGTCCACTGGAAGTCTTCTGGACCAGAAAAAAAAAGAAATTTTAAAGTTAAACTCTGTCTCAAGATATTCCCATGACATATCAGAATGCCTTGTGTGGGCAACTAACTGGGTTCCAAGATTGAAATCTGCTAATAGCATAATTGTATACTGTCCAATGAAGATTATTATTTTTCTGTTGCACATATGGATATTATCTGTAAAACACTGTAAAAGAAAAGAAATCACACAACTTTCTGTTTTAGAAGTTTGTATTTTATTGTAGTAATTCTCCTTTCATCTTATACAGTAGCCTATGTTTCTTTAGTTAATATCTTTTAGTATGGTTCTAGAGACTTAATGAAAATGTATGGGAAAATACAATAATAAAAATGTTTTAATAAAAGCCACAGGACTGTCATGTCTCTTTATGTCTCACCAACTTCTGATTATCTACACCAGTGATAAAAAGCAAATGACTGGAAATTAGATTATGATCACATAATAAATTAAACTGGGAATAAATTCATGTAAGCAAATGCTAGGGAAAGTAAAGACAGTGTACCTTTATTCATTCTAGGAAATCGGGGATTAGCTCTTTCCCATTCTGCCAAGCATGTCTACTGAGGGAAAAACCTAAGAGAGAGTTCTAATAAATCTACTTTAAAGGTGATTAGAAAGAGCTCCCAAGCCTACTTCATATAACAAGTGATAAAGGATAGGATTTGAGCATCTATCCTCGCTGCTATGGTTGCTTAATTTAGGAAAGAAGAAAGTCTTGAATTATCAATTTCAGAATGTTTGGAATCTACAACCCCTTTCATATTACTATATAAAAGTCAACAGAGCATGTATAAAGTCTACTTTAAGGTATTGAGTAATTACAACAAAGAAAACCAATGTCCTGCCTATTTTATTTTACAATAAATATGTAATGATTTCTTCTGGGTACAAGAGAGTGGGAACATCATCCTTGAGGAAAGATAGAAAGTGGCTAATACCAACTAAGCAATTGATTTATATTAATCAGCTCTGGCATGATATAACACGTTGTGCACTATAGTTCAAGAGACAGAACCCTGGTTTAGAATATGCAAATATAGGAGGTACATGTAGCATAATGGGAAAAAGCAGACAACATAGAATGATGTAACAGTTGCTGAACTTAATTGAATCAATCATATGATTGACATGGAAGGGTATCAGTTGTTTATGGCAATCTAACACAAAATTTAAACTCCAAAAAGCAAACCACCTTAATTTTAAAAAACGTTAATGTTGATGTTTTTGTTATATGGTCCTGCCATGGCTGACACTAATTGGCAACTTAATGCCACAGGGTCAGCCCTGACTATATGGTCAGTCCTAAATAGAAATAAATCTGGTATATAGGAACACATCTGTATATACACTTGCATGCCTGCATGTATGTAACAACAATTAGTGGAAAAAGGGAGCCACAAATTTGAAATACAGCAAGGAGAGATACACTGGAGATTTTGGAAGGAGGAAAGGGAAGGGGAGAAGCTTGTTAATTGCATTACAATCACATAAATAAAATAAACCACTAAATCAGATTTCCAAACAAAGAATACTGAATGTATGCATTTCAGACCCATCCAAAGCTAAGACTAACCAAAAAAGATGAGAAGAGTAAAGTAAGATGTTTTAAGACTGGAAATGTAGAAGTCAAAATGAAGAAAAAAATCTAAGTTTGACATTCCACTGAAGAGTACATATTCCAAAGTCTCTCGCTTTCTGCACATTATCCAGTTGTAGGTCTGTCTCTGTGTCAGTTCCTATCTATACTTCAAAAGAAGGAGTCTCTGATCAGAGCTGAGTGGAGCACTAATCTATGAGCATAGCAACATGTCATCAGGAATCATGCTATGTCCATGTTTTCTTAGTAGATTTTCCTCTTGCTCCATGGCATATCAAGTCTCAGGTGCTTGTCTACATTAAGAGTCTCAGGTATGGATTCTACTTCATAGAGTTTTGGCCCTTCACGTTAGGTGTCTAGGGGGAAGTGGGAAGGATCTGGGAGGTTAGGTGAAGAGAAAATATGATCAAAATACATCATGTGGAAAAAAATATTAAAAGGAAAAACAAAAGACTCAGTTTGAAAAGTTGGAGATATAAAAGCAATGGAGCCATGTAGCTTCCTAGGAAAGACCTCAAGGAAGAGCACAGGAGTACAGAAGAACTGTGACTCAGGACCCAAGATCTGATCAAGTAGTGTCTGCTTTACGTAGGGATTAAATCTGCCTCCCCAAGTGTCAACTTTCACAAGTACTGGGTTCAATACCATGAGTATAGTATGTCAATGGAGCCTATAGTTAATTTTACAGAAAAGAGAAATCTTACACTAAGCAGAAGGGGTAAGACTCATTAAAAGAATTCTAATAAAGAAAAGGGAGGAAGGGACACCACATAGACAGCACTCTGAGATTATTTCCAATTTATGGTATATGATAGAAAGTGATTGTACACAGGCAACTATCACAATGCTGTTGAAGCAGAGTCCCAGGCGGTATTTTCAAGTGTATAAAGAAGATCAGCTAACACAAACCTACCTTGAATGAAGGCAGAATGTTTTAAGTGCTGTGTTGTTACACCTTGAAGAACACAGATTTTCCAATACAAGAATACCCTCATTTCCCACCTCAGTTCAGTAACAGGGAGAGATATTGATGGAAAATCACAGCTAATCCAGAAACTCTGCTAGATAGATGACCAGGGCTAGCACTTCAACATTAGGCTTCTACAGACAGAAAAAATTATTTTAGGTCCAAAGAACTGTGGAGAAAACTGGGTGTGTAGACTGATGGAGCAGTGCCCAGCATTTGGATACTGTGACATGGCAGTGTTGTATCCAAATGCATTGTGCTGAATTCAGAGCTTTTATGGTCTCCAGCTTGGACATACCTGGAATCAGTGATAAAAGACTGGAAATAGAAACAAAAGAGAGTATGTATCAAGTCCACCCTTAGGGAAACTTGATGGGATAAGTTTAAACGGATGGTTTAATTTTTCCATTTCTTCAGCAGTAACTGAAGATACTTTGCCTCTCGTACCTTGTGTCTTTGTGTCTCTATGTACACTGATGCTGGCACAGAAAAGGAAGAAGAAGAAGAAGAAGAAGAAGAAGAAGAAGAAGAAGAAGAAGAAGCAGTGATAGGACATGGTATTATCAGCTTTGGGGTAGCACAAATTAACCTTGGTCGTTCTCTGTGGTGTTGATGGGACAGTAGGAGAAGCACCTGTGAGGATATAAGTAGTGTCTGGTGCAGACCACTGTTCAGTTGCTGGATGCAAATGTACTTTATTGAGGTAAAAATGTAAGCTGAAAAAATAAGGCCTTCAATATTGCTGGAAGTTGAATTTAGAGTCTTCTAGGCTTTTGAAGATACTTTGAATTCTGTGATCTTTTAATTTTCAAAAAAGCAATCCAAAAGGAGCCCTTTTCCCCTTTGCAATAGCAAAGTAATGAGTCCCCTTAAAAAAGGATATTTTATAGCTTTCAAATGTCTTTTTTTCTAAAGGAAAATAGCTTCATTATTTAAGACCTAAGACTTTAACCCAAAAAAGTCAGAACATAAGGCTATTTATTCTGGTATTAATCTTGGAGCATTCAGACTGTAAAAAGAGATTAAACCAAAGAGAAAAATTCCAAAGCATCAGTGTGTCTTTCTGCTTTGCAGCAGCATTCTGGCCTTTCCAGAGTTCTTAGCTGTTCTGGACACAGCGACCTGTTCCTTCCTTCTCGCATTTTCTTAGTTATTTTAATGTTGAGTCCATTGTCTGCCTAAGAAATACTAAAATGGCCTTTCTTTCATAACTATGTCTTCTTTTGTGTTGTACATAATCTATTTTCATTTCATTGCAATTTCTCTGTGTGGACCTTGCTTGACTAGCTACTTTCAGACATAGGTGAAAACTCTTAAGTCAAAAAAGGTGTGCGTGTGCGTGTGTGTGTGCGTGTGAGTGTGTGTGTGTGTGTGTGTGTGTGTGTGTGTGAGAGAGAGAGAGAGAGAGAGAGAGAGAGAGAGAGAGAGAGAGGGAGGGAGAAAGAAAGAGACAGAAAGAGAGACAGAGAGACAGAGAGAGAGAGAGCATTTGTATATTATTAGGCAGCTAAATACTGGGAAATGACTATCCACTGTGAATTAATATTGTTAGAGACATGGACTTTGTGCCCTCTTCTAGAATTTCTATAAAAACCAGTTTTGGGAGTCATAGTAGAAAAAAATTTAAAATATCTTTTTCCCTGTTTTTTGAACAAATACTATTATTGTTTGGATTATGAAGACAAAAGCTATATATCTATCCCCCATACCTTCTCAGAGATCATTCAACTTCTCTTTTGAAATTCAGCTCTCCTTATTTGTTCACAATGTTTACTCTAGACAGAAATTACTTCAAAAAACTTTCTAGAAGAAATTTTTTTTTCATTCACCTTTCTTTATCCTGTTAGTCTTCTGTTTAACCACTTTATGAACATTAGAGATCACATTTTGGTCCTGCATCTTCTAGAAACCTTCCCAAATGTAGATAGTCTGCAGGTCTTGTCCCCTTTTCCCCTTTTACCTCATACTGGCATCAGATAGAGGTGGGGTAGTGGTGGCACATACCTTTAATCCATGCACTTGGGAGGCAGAGGAGGGCAGATTTCTGAGTTAGAGGCCAGCCTGGTCTACAGAGTGAGTACCAGGACAGCCAGGGCTATACAGAGAAACCCTGACTCAAAAAACAAACAAACAAACAAAAAACCCAAAACAAACAAACAATACAAAATCAGTTAGAGGCTGCCTGGTTCCTATTACATCACCTCAAGATAAATAGCCATTCCACTCCTAGGTCTGCCAAAATGTGTTGTCAAAGACATAGAGGAAATCCTTCAACAAAACCAACCTGTGTGATAACTCTTCCTCTCCAGTTTCCAACATTACCAACTCCAAGATCACATCATCCTTTATGTTTCATTCCTAAAATATGCACATATTTCTTTTCTCTTCTTTCTACTTCACCAATGTGTTTCTTTTGGCCATTTATCCTTTTTTGGGTCCTTTTGGCTGGCCATGTTCACCAGATGACATTTGTGGAAGAATTTCCAAGAGTTCTAATGCATTGATGCAGTAAGAGACTCCAGCCTAGACCTTCAGTTTCTCTGTGCACCTGTGAAGCTGGGATACTAGAGACAGCACTTCCAGTTTCACAGGCAGCAACCTGAGTTAATTCTCCAAGGTCAAAAACACTTGATAACCATGCATGTAAATGGAAATCACATCATTTCTTCAAATAAATACTATAATTTATAGGCTTTATGCACATCGTTCTCCAAATCCCTAGGGTCCAAAAGAATAACAGAAGTGATTATTTTGAATGATTCTGTAAGGGGTCCTTATGTCAGCTTTATTTATACACACTCAAGGCCACACTTAAGTTCTGATAGAATCACAGACTGACAACAGCCTCTTTACATCGTGTTAGGACATGTGTTTCTCCACTGTCTCCAATAATACAGTAATTTAATTTGGGATATTTTCTTTGGTGATAGGAGTGATTTAAAGTGACAATTCAAAAAGAGTCATTCAGGATGGGGGTTGCATATATCAGATTTGCATTTGATCATGAATAAAGTCTCAGAGCCAGCCCATACACAGCAGTGGTATAATAACCTATACATCTCAATGGGAAAGGCTGAAAAATCCCCACAAAATGCTGCAGAATAGAAGCAAACTATGATTACTCAAATTAATACAAATTAAATTATATATTGCAAACAACATACTACGTCTATGAAAAATGATATTTTCAACAACTTTATCGCTTATATGCTTTGATCAATTATCTTATGAAAGTCTCTATAGTAACTTTATGTCCCATAAATATTAACCTTTACAACTTAAGAATATTTGAAAATAATTTTATAATCCCTTATAGATTATATCTACTTTATGTATTTATTTCCTAGTAATAAAGATTGATCAACAAATAATAGCAGTTGGACAATTTCTTTGACAAATATACAATTCTGAATTGGGTATGTAACTTAATCGGTAGATATCTTGTCGAACACATGAAGCCCTGCCTTCACCACCTCAAAAAACTAGACATGGTGGTATATACTTGTAATACCAGCATTCTGGAGGTGGAATTAGGAGAAACATTTCAAAGACAGCCTCAAATATATGGATAGATAGAGAATAACTAGGGCTATAAGCTAGTATATATTGTACTGGCTAGTTGGTAATGGCTTGACTCAAGCTAGAGAAAAAAACAGGAAATGCTGAGAACTCAGTTTGATAGGCCCTAAGAACAGCAGCTTGGCTTCCAATCCTGGGTTCTGTAAGAAAGTAGGTTGGAGAAACCACAGGGAGCAAGCCTGTAAAATGTGGAAACAAAATTTCTAACCTAACATTTATATGATATCAGGGAGCATGAATCACTTCTGTGTAAAGAGCCGCACCCGAGCCGGCAGCCTCCATTACAAGATGGCGCTGGCATCCGGTGTCTTCTCCCTGTAACAAGTAGTCTGCGCATGTGCCTAGGGCCAGAGCGCGCCAAGTCTCAGCCCATCTGC
>JADRCD010238031.1:0-28025 GCA_019843815.1 Montemys delectorum
CTGTCTAAACAGCCTTCTTTTAACTTGTTAAAGTGTGTTCACAATGAAACCAAGAATGAATTGGAAAAGATGCTGAAGGTTAATGATGAGCACCCAGCTTATCTTGCAAGTGATGAGATTACTACAGTCCGGAAGAACCTGGAATCTCGAGGAGTCGAAGTCGATCCAAGCTTGGTAAGAAATACTATCAAAGAGTCGGTGATCTGGCTTAGAGGTAGATTGCTTGTCTAGAAACCACAACGTTTGAACCCTGTGGTTCAAACTTCAACTCAAAAAAAAAAATTTTTTTTTCCAAAAATACCAAAACAAAAAAACAAGAAATACCATGGACAGCCAGATGTGGTGACAGGTACAACACTTGGAATCTGGAGGCAGGAGCTGAAGCTCATCCTCTGCAAAAAGTGAGCTGGAGTAGGACTCTCTACAAGTTCTGTCTCAGAAAAAGAAAGGGGATGGAGGTCCACTTTCTAAAATAGTGCTCCTTGCAGTGCAGTCCGTATTCCTGCCTCTTAATAAGTTACAGAGAGCTCTGAATGCAGAGTTCTACTGTGTTCATATGCACATTTACTGCCTTAAAGATAAGTCATTTCAATTCTATGAAGAATAGCAAGTTTAACTTCCATTTGCTTTTTACAAGGGAACTCCATAAATTCAGATTTAGAAATTTGGGTTCCTACAGAAGGGATAAGAGGCATCCAGACCTTGCCTCAGCTCCGTTTTACAGTTTTAGAGTACAGCAATTCACTTCTGTCTAAATATGGCCCATTCATATAGACAGATATTTATGTGTGTTGGGGGGATGAGGGTTGTTTATTTGTTTTAGATAAGGTCTCATTATATAGCCCTAGATGTCCTAGAACTCACTATGTAGGCCAAGCTGCCCACAAACTCAGAAAGACTCACCTAAGTTCTATGCCAAGATTAAAGGGCCATGCCACCATTCCCAGCAACATAGGTAATTACAATGTTTACATTCAATGTAGCTCAATTAGATACAAGTAGATTTAGGGGAAAATATGCATTTTAATATTTTATTGAATTGGATAAGACCTTTGGATCCTATTTCATTTTCCTTATTCCTGATGATAAATATGAGAACAAATTCTACATGTTAAGCTATCTTTTTTTCTTAGCTTCTTAATGGTTATTTGCAATGGGTTTGTTGTTGTTGTTGTTGTTGTTGTTGTTGTTGTTGTTGTACCCCTGGCTGCCCTGGATATAACTTTGTAGAACAAGCTGGCATCAAGATCATAAAAAACCATTTGCCTCTGCCTCCTGAGTGTGTGTACCACCACCACCCAGTAACAGCAAATATAGTGGACTGAAATTTTCTAAAGGTTAACTTAAAGGCTGGAAAGATGGTTCAACAGTTAAGAACCCTTGTTCTCACAGAAGACCTGGGTACAGTTCCTGGAATCATTTAACTGATATCCTGAATTCCAGCCCCAGAGTACAGGACAGCCTCTGCAGGCCCAGTACTCATGTGGTGCACACATATACATACATCCATAGAAGCAGAACACCCATACACACAAATAAAAGTAAATGAATCTCTAAAAAAAGAAGATAGTTTCTGTCAAACCCAATTAGAACAATAAATCCAGTTAGGAAAGCAACCTGAAAACCTTCTGTGCCACTGTGATTGCTCTTATGTCTCTGAACTTACTTTACATTTTACCTGATGTCAGGACAAGAAGCCTGGTAGGAACATAAGTATTTAAGCTGCTGTATATGTTATATTATCTATAAATTGAATATGAGACTTCTAGTTGGATATAGATCTAATTTGTCTTCATAGTCCTAACTCTCCTTATTAAAAGTTCATGAAGCTAGGCATGTTGAGTTTGAGACCAGCCTGGTCTACAGATCAAGTTCTAAGACAGCCAGAGCTACACAAAGAAACTTGTCAGGGTAAAGGGGAGGGGAGACCATGCAAATCGAGCACCTACCCTACTTCAACAAAGGAAAATAGAAATGCTCCAAAACCTGAAACTTTTTCCACTCCAACTTGTCTTCATGAGATGGTATTCAAAATGCAGGTACCAGTGTTATAGTACATATCATTACTTTTAGACTATGTGTGTAAGGTATATGTAAGTGAATTTTGTGTTTAGACCTTTATCCTACTTCCAAGTATATATGTAAATATTACAAGATCATCCCACCCAAAACTCCCCACTGCAGAACAGCCTGGCCCCATGTGTGTCAGGGTAGGAATGCTCAAGCTCTGTGTACTCTGACACTTCTAGTTTTATGACACTTAGGTTAATGCAGTGGTGGTTTTCTCTTAGAAGTAAAGTGGAACAGGTTGCTACTTTCTGCAGACAAGAAAGTCTCAATTTGTTTTTTTTTCTAGTTACATTTTGTTTGGTATAAAAATGAGATGTCAGGGGGTGTGGCTTCTTAGCAGTTGGATTGTGTTATTAATACTACTCCCTTTAGTAATTGATAGCCCAGTTGCGATGACTCAGACTTTCTTCATCTCCTGGATGGGGTTAGTATTTGTTCAGCCAATAGCATTATTGTTGTAGAGGTGACAAATAGTACATGCTCTGACAGGCCACAGTGGCACAGAGGTAGGGGCACTGTTGTGGTAACAGTGCAACTGAGTAGAAAGGATTGCTTCCTGACTGTGGCCAGCTGGTAGGCACAGTCTGAGACCATCGTCCAGGTCTTAACTCTGCCCTTAGACAATGCTTTTGTACTCTTCTTGCCTTGGCTTCCCCACTGTTTGCTAGGCAGAGATCATCCCTTACCAACCTCCTCTGTACAAGGGTATAGTTTGAATGTAGCTACATGCTTGCTTAGAAATTTGTAGATATTTAAGCATGTAAACTAATAAATCTAATATCTGACTTTTAAAATTATAGCCAGGCAGTGGTGGCACACACCTTTAATCCCAGCACTTGGGAGGCAGAGGCAGGTGGATTTCTGAGTTCGAGGCCAGCCTGGTCTACAGAGTGAGTTCCAGGACAGCCAGAGCTACACAGAGAAACCCTGTCTCAAAAAACCAAAAACAAAACAAAACAAAAAAAAATTATATAAGTGGATTTAAAGCTATTGCTTTCAATTAACTCTGTTTTAAGGCAGGATTTCTCTGTGGACCAGGCTGGCCTCAAACCCTCTTTCATGCTGGAATTAAAAGAGTGCACCATCACTGCTGGGCAGCAGTTTTTTTCTGGTTGTTGTTGTTGTTGTTGTTGGAGAGAGGACTTCTCTCTGCCCTGAAACTCCATGTGTCAACCAGGTTGGCCTCAAACTTGTAGATCTGCCCCTCAGTTAACTTTTAAAAGTAAATCTTATGTACAACTAGTTTTTAGTGATCAACAACATCTATCATAACATTGGTTTTTCTTCTCTCATTTTAGATTAAGGATACTTGGCATCAAGTTTATAGAAGACATTTCTTAAAAACAGCTCTAAATCATTGTAACCTTTGTCGCAGAGGTTTTTATTACTACCAGAGGCATTTTATAGATTCTGAGGTGAGGTTTCACAAAGAAAAATAAGTAAATTATAGTAATAATTGATGAAAGGTGGTAAAGAGTAAGCTTCAGCTTTACTGTGAAGTTTAAGCCCTTGAGCATCTGGAAGAAAAGAGTGTATAACTTATAAAGAATGACTTTATCTTGTTAGAGACTGACCAGTTCAGCAGCAACTGACTTCCATATGTATGGTCAGGAGCTTAAGACTGTGGGAAGACAGTCTCTTGTACCTCAGAGTGACTGGAAACAGTTTTACGCTTATATTTAGGAAGAAGATGTGTGTATAGCATAGCCATTGGCATGTGCACTGGGTACCGTATAATATTACTACTTTAAGATGCATTTTTTGTGTCAAAATTATTTTCTCACATCACTGAAATCTTGCTTTCTCTAAAAGAACTACAAGTTCTTGTAATGGCCATAGCTCTCATACCTTTTAAAGTAACCCCTAGGTGGCAGCAGACTTACGCCTTTTGACATTTTCTCATAAATGAAAAATGTTTTAAAATAGCCCTTGAAAAGCTCTGCTAATCTGTATTGTTACTAAACTGAAGCTTCTAAGTCCTTTTCTGGGTTTATTTCAGCTCAAAAGAAATATGTATATTTGTGCAAGTATGTGAGTATTAGATAAGCACTGATATTTTTACTAAACCTTAGGAAATAAGTTCTATGTAATTAATATAGGCTTTGTTTTACATTTTCATCTGGTCTTCTTAACGGTTTACCACTCCAGCTGGAATGCAATGACGTGGTACTGTTTTGGCGAATACAGCGCATGCTCGCTATCACTGCCAATACATTAAGGCAGCAACTTACAAACACTGAAGGTAAGATAACTCCTAAAAACCTTAGAATCATAGCTTGCTTTGAAATATTAATTAAAAAATTAATTACAATTAGAAAATAATAGGGATAAAAGATGCTACAAATCCACTTCTATTAGATTAAAATTATAATAAAAAGAGAGGCATCCTGAGCATTACTTTGTGGTTTTGAAGTTTGTATGTCTGTTTGTTATGGCTTAAGAATATTGTCATCCTCAGACTGGATAAAGTTTATGCTGATAAATGTACTAGAAAATAAGAAATGTGAATTAAAGGGAATAGCACAGTGATGCTTAATTTTCATTGTATCAGGAAATTTTTCATTCTATAAGTTCATAAAAGCTGCTCTTGTGGGTTTTCATTTACTTTGAACAGTTAGGCGGCTAGAGAAAAACGTTAAAGAGGTATTGGAAGATTTTGCTGAAGACGGTGAGAAGAAGGTTAAATTGCTCACCGGCAAACGCGTCCAGCTGGCAGAAGATCTCAGTAAGTATTTTCTCCTACCCCACCTTCCTGCACCCACATTCTCATGTCTCCCATTTAATCTCAAACTTAAAGGAAAGTTACAGCTACCTAAGAAGAACTTGTTTTATTCTGAATTGTTAAAATAAGACATTGACCTAAAATCTTAACACATCCAAATACTCGAATGTGTGTTTCCTAGGAATAATGATTTTTCTCCTAGCAACTCATGAAATCAGAGTGTCACTGTAGCTAATCCTTAGACCTCATTCATCTCTTATGTGGTAGGCATTGTCCTACCACATAACACAGTATTCGGGCTCATTCCCTAACTAAACTTACTTACTTATTTACTTTCTTCCTTCCTTTTTTGTTTTAGAACGGTATTTAGAAATCAAGGTCTAAGAACTAGATATACTTGTTGTTAGTGAAATATGAGTTCTTGGGTCTTCTCAGTAGAAAGTAAGTGTGTGTGTGTATGTGTGTGTGTATGTGTGTGTGTGTGTGTGTGTGTGTGTGTGTGTGTGTGTGTATGCATACATACCTACTCCTAATTTTGTGTATCTATTCAAAACTCTTAAGTAGATGCTCACTGTTCCAAGCTGTATCCAATTCTGTCTGGTTTGTTCTTGACTTTGCTCTTTTCCGTACTTGTAATTCTAACAGTGTGGAATTGGCTTCTAGAATCCTTAACATAGTTACTTATTTTGATCAGTCCTCTTAATATATAACCAAGCTTTGCTGCTGCCCCCATTACACAAATGTTCTTTTCATCCAGCTTGGAATCTTAGCTGTCTTATACCAGACCACCACCACAGTGCCTCACTCTGTGCCATGTCCTCTTTACCTTGCACCCTGGGGCATCCTGTGAGAGGCTAATCTTTATAAACTCCTTTTCCCCAAGTTCATGATCTGACCTCGGTGTCCGCATCCCATCTTTCCCATACTCCCCCTTTCCCATCTCCTGTGGGTCCTCTCCTCTGAAGGCGGACCAGGCTCTCCTGGAAACTCTCTTTTCATCATGCTTGTACGCCAACACCCTTCCTCAGGTTACCCTACACAGATCTGTATCATGGGACCAGGCTGCTATCACCCTGCCAGCTCTGCTTGGGCTTTTGGCCTATAGCATCCCACCACAACCTTGCTTGTTGGAAGCATGTTTGGTTCTTAAATGCTGGTAACTTACTAGCATGGATACTTGCTTGGATCTTTGAGAGCCCGAGGTGATCAGAGACACATTAGCATTATTATGTAACTCTTGGTAGTCAGCACTTCTGAGTCTAGCTAGTTATAAGTGTCCCTTCTTTGAGCTTATGAAACTGTTTTTCATTTCAGGGTGTGCTTAAATTTATGTTTTCTGACGTGAAAGAAACACTCAGTGAAACAAACACTGAGTAGGAAGAAGGATTTCAAGGTTGAAAACAGTTTAAGTTGAGTTTATAGTTCTGTAGTCAGTCACAAAACTATCCAGAAGAGCCAGGCAGGCAGGGTCTCCCTGGTGGTGTGCCTGTGCTTTCAGCACTGCTCTCCCTTTTCTGTCTGCGCCGCCCATCCTGGCTTTCTCTTTCGGGTTGTCTGAGCTCTCATTGCTTTCTCTTGGCGTTCTTGCTTTATTCTTTCTTCCTTTCTTTTTTTAATGTATATATCTCATTTTACTAATTTCCACTTCTGTCATATTTGGCCATTTCCTACCTCTTTGGAAGTATAGTTAAGTTTGTGCTGCTGCAGAAGCCCTGTATGCAAGCCTGGTTCAGTATTCATCTGTTGCACCTTACATAGGGAATCCTCAGAGCCCCACGAAGCTTCTGTACTGGTAAGATGCCTGTTGTGGTGATTCATAGGAAACCATTCAGTAAGCATTTGGAAGTTCCTGACTTAAAATTCCATGCTTAGTGTGTATAATTCCTGTGTCTCTTGGGCTGTAGCTATCAGACTAAGTTAATTCAATGAATTTTACCAGCTTCTGTATTTTTTTTAAAGATTTATTTATTATTATATGTAAGTACACTGTAGCTGTCTTCAGACACACCAGAAGAGGCCGTTAGATCTCATTATGGATGGTTGTGAGCCACCATGTGGTTGCTGGGATTTGACCTTCGGAAGAGCAGTCAATGCTTTTAACTGCTGAGCCATCTCTCCAGCCCCCAGCTTCTATATTTTCAAGTGACAGAAAAATGATGTGCTTTTCGTGTCTTATAATAGAGCCTGCACACTCTCATTACTCTCCAGCTGTAATTTGATTATTTAAAGAAAGTATATTACTAACTCAGATATGTGATCTGCCAAGCCAAGTTCTGGAGTTTTTCCTAACTAAGCAGTCATAAGACCCCCTTGAAGTGATTTGTGACTTTTGTGCAAATAGAGTTATGGCGTTAATGTTCCAAATAATGTCCTTAAAAGCAGGGGTTCACCCATGACTCAGCCTCATCAGTCACACTAACGTAGATGAGCCATGACTGCCCGTGGTTTAAAGTCCTGAAGGCCTCAATGCGTACTGCTTCTCTTAGGTCTAAGGGTTGGAATATAGTCAGGGGTGCTTCCAGTCAGACTACTCTCTAGGTCTATTAGTCACGGCTGTATCGTAGGGAACAAGGTATCTAGTATTGCAGATGCTTTTGGAATATAGCATAGGAATTTATACTGTGCCGTAGAGAGATTTAAGTATAAGTTCAGAATTATGAATAATGGTGTCATGTAGACTTTACTAAAATGTTGGTAACATGCATGTTTTGCCACTCATAAATTTACCTGGTTTTCAATCATTTATCACTTTGGATATTTACCAACTGATTGTTCAGTAAAGTGCAGTTATAAATAGTGTGTCATCTCTACCAAAGTAAAGCAACAAGATATAGTTAGGAAAACCAAAGAAATGGGAATAAAGCCCACGTCTGTGTCAGGAGGACTCTTGAACACTCAGTGATGTTCATAGCTGGAGTGTGGGAAGGACAAGATAAGTCTGGAACTCTTTTGAGTAAGAAATAATGATGTGTTTGATGTGTGACGTGTCATTATCACACAACACAGGGACTGTTTGATACTGCAACTGGGCAGACCTCGGGTAGTCGAGACAGTAACATACTATAACTTATTGAATGAAACACAAATCCAGGAATTAGGAATTATATGGGGAGAACAAAATTAGTGGTGAAGGATACAATGTTTATCTTACCACTCAAAATATTCTCAACAGAAAAGACATTATTAAGATTGTTTTAAAAGAAAATATGTGTTAATTTTAAAAGGTATCTATATCATGGAAAATCTGAACAGTCACTACCTGATTCATAAAGCCAAATTAAAGTCCTATACCACTTATGGAATGCCATTTTTACTAAAGATATAGGACTTTAGATATGGCAGTACATCAGAAAATCCTAGGTAAATAGTGTCTACAGAATAGCTGGCTGAGGGCAGCGGATACATCATGGCAAGAACTGAAACAGTAGTCCAGATTGAGAGCAACCAGTCAGAAATGCAGTCCGTATCCCTTGGAAGTGCTGTATCTGTGTTAGTTTCAAAGATGTCATAGGTAAGTTGTGATTTATTTGAGGATTTAGAGTGATGAAATGTTCTCTACCAAGTTTCTGTATATTTCTTCATATTTACCAATATGAACATAAAATAAAAATATATGAATAATAAAAACAGTAATAAACTCTGGCTGTCATTGTGCAGACTTATTGTAATAGTATAGTTGAATAGCATTCATATTAAAAGCAGTGAAATCAAAGTGGCTGTTAATTTAGAATTTTGCAATATCCCCTTTCCCCACCCCCAGTTAATCTGCTCTGCTGACTGCCTCTACCCTACACGAGGTGGCAACAGCTGGCCTTTTTACCAGAGCTCAGAAGGATTAAAGAGCAGGAGAGCAGCAGCGTGCGAGGCCTCTTGCCTCTGTTGACTGTTCTTTATTGTTTGATGCCTGAGCATCTCCCAGACAGCAAGCAATTGTTACTGGAAACTTAGAGTTTGTTTCTCTTGAGCGCATACAATGCTGTTCGGGCTCCTCTTTGTGTTTCTTCACGTTCCCAGCCTCCTCTTATCCGCCATCCTGTGCTTTCTCTTGATAATTAGAAAGGAGCAAAGATACAACCTTTGTATCTTTGGCTGTGTGACACTCACTTGTGACGATAAACTTGGCTATAGAGACTACAGATATGAAGACTTTTTTTCTCTGAATTACCCAGTGTTCAGCAACAGAAGTCATGCTCACTATGAGAACTCTGCTCACCATGGTTAATATTATTTAATGACAGAAAACAGATGCATTTGTTCATTTTAAAATTACAATGACATAAGGGAAGCAACAAATGAGAACTTCGTTTGCAAGGCCACAGTTAGAAAACTAGCAAAGCCTCCTAAGTCTACAAAGATGCTTTCAGTGACACAAACACCATCCTTACTTATGGAATAGTTGTAAGAATTCCTTCATCCATTTTAAATCTGAATTTAAAAGCAAGTGGGGCAGAGCTAGCAGAAATATAGTTAGCTGAAGTGTTTTTATTTTACTGTGTTCAGAGAGGGAGAATGTTATGTGAGTCTGAGATTTAATTTCTGTTGATTATACTTTGTATTTCTCCTCTTCTCTGGTACCTGCTGCTGTCACAGATGAGGTCAGTGGACCTGGCTGATGCAGGACTAAAATCACCCCACAACGCTTACTTATTCTCAATGTGGAACCTAAATTGCATAAAAGTTCCCTGTGATTCTTGCCACTCATCATCTCCCCACCCCCAAGCATATCCTGCAGCATTCTTCTATTCACAGCAAGGCAGTTTTCTCTTCCTTAATTGGAATAGAATAGCCAAATAACTATTTCTGAAAGTAGTATGCAATCGTCACAAATTTGTTAAGTCCTTTGAATTCCAAATGTGGTAGCAAGTCAGTTTTATTTCTGTAGATTGAACAAAAGCAGTCGGTTTTAAGAAAATTTAAAGAAATGGTGGCATTGAGTTTAGTACCTAGGTCCAGAGTGGGGAAAGAAAAGAGGGAACTGGAGAAATGGTCTTTATTGCTCTTCCAAACAACTGCCTGGAACTCGAGCTTCAGGAGACCCACACTCTCTTCTGGCCTCTGGGCACCAGACACACAAGTGGTGCACACACAGACATTCAGGCACTTACATACGCATAAATAAAAAGATAGGAAGAGAGAAAGAGAGGGGGGAGGAAGGAAGGAAGGAAGGGAGGGAGGGAGGGAGGGAGGGAGGGAGGGAGGACAGAAGGAAGGGAAGGATGGAGGGAGGAAGGGAGAGAAAGGAAGGAAGGTAGGTACAGAGTAGTAGGCAGAAGGTGTGAGCAGTCAGGACTGTGATTGCCTGGGCTCACCACTTCTCTTTCAGTCCTCTCACTGTTTCTTTGGCTCCAATACTGTTTCACCTTCCCTGGCTTCTGCACAAAAGGCTGTGTCCCTCTTTTTCTTGCCTTCCAGGTCCTTACTGTGTCACCTAACCCAGTATTTTCCCTCCTACCTGCTTCCTCGACTTCCCTCAGTGATGAAAAGCATGCTTAGCCACATGGTTGTGTAATTGAGCAGAAAGAGTGCTGCCTTCCCACTGCATAACTGTAAATCAGCCAAAAAATCATTCAGAGAAAATACAGTCATGTCTAGGATGATTGACCCACCCTAGCAAGATGATTTTGTTCACTTATGAATTTATTATACCTTTTGTTATATGTCACACATGGTCAGTGAATGCTCAATCACTATTTTAAGACTGACTTTCATTAGCCCTTCTCTGGACTTCAAAGACAGAGACTAGAGGTCCTGGAGACCTTTCTTCGGTCTCACCAGAAGCTCTTGTTCTGTCCCTTGTGAGCAGCTCACACTTGTGTATTCACACTGGTACCAGCCACTCCCTTACTGACTTCTTGTGGTCTGGCTTTCACAGTATGCAAACCACTGATTTATGGGCCCGCAGTGATTACCTAATTGCTAGTCCATCCAATTCACCACAGGAAAGAAAAAAAAAACTTTAATAATTTCCAACATTAAGAATTAAGTTTATCGGAACACATTTTCTTTGGCATTCAAATGTGAAATGGTTATTTCTAGATATATATGTCTGTAAAAAGGAAAGATTGGTACTTTTTACTACAGAATAAACATTTCTGTTTTATGTTATTAGTAACTCTTTAAGACATCTTGTCTGGATAAAAGTTATTTTGTAAGTTCTGCCATTGTGAAGGTAAGAATTCTTTTTACCTTGAGTATGCACACATGAGGTAGGCTCTGCTCTGTGTTATAGACAGAAAAGAACAAAGCCGACACACACACACACACACAAAAAGTAATCCTTAGAGAGAAGCCTCTATGTGAGAGTTAGTTACTTACTCACAGATTGCCCCTGACAAGCGAGGCCTCCAGAGTGTGCTCTCCTGCCATTCATGAGGAGATGCAGGTGCAAACCGAGCCAGCAGAGCTGCATGAAGCAAGTCTACTTCTTCAACTCATAGTCGAGAATAAATTGGTGTAATATTAAAGGGATATTTACATTATATTGTATAGGCTACTATAGTCAACACTTCATTAGCAAGACCTTTAAATACAATTTTAGATGATTAAACATTTATAAATGGGATGTTTGTAAGTTATTCTTATAAATGAGATTATGATTATAAATGAGAATAAAAGCAATGTTATTGTCAATAATCCATGAATTAGATTTGTAGTGGGGATTTTTGATTGTTTTATTTTGAGGCAGGGTCTTACTGTGTAGCTTGGCCTGGCTTGAAACTCACTGTTTAGAGCAGGCTGGTCTTAAAGTAGAAGAAATCTGCCTGCCTGTCTTCCAACCCCGAGAGATAGGATTAAAGGTGTATGTAAACCCAGCCAACATACTTTAGCACTTTAAAACAGTGCTTCTCACCCACCCTAATGTTGTGACCCTTTAATATGGTTTTTCATGTTGCAGTAACCCCCAATCATAAAATTAAATTGTTGCTACTTCATAACTGTAATTTTGCCGCTGTTATGAATCATAATGTAAAGATTTTTGAGATAGAAGTTTGGCAAAGGGGTTGCAACCCACAGGTTGAAAACCACTGCTGTGAAATACGTTCTGTTGATATGTTAGTATGACAGCCAGGCTTCATATGTAAAACTAGAATTTAAAGTTAAAGCTTTTCAAATTTTTCTTTAAAGATTATTTTATTTTATTATGTACAAGTGTTTTGCCAGTGTGCATGTAAGTGCTTCGTGTATGTATTCATGTCTCATGCCTGAGGAGACCAAAGAGGGCCCTGGATCCCTGCACCTGGTGTTATAGACCACTGTCCACTGCCATGAGGGTGCTAGGAACTGAACCCAGTCCCTCTGGAAGGGCAGCCTGTGCTTGTAATCTCAAAGCCACCTCTTCTTCAGCCCTACTTTTTTCAAATTTTATGTTTCTGTGTATTCTCTCCAATTCTAAGCTGATAAAAATAGAACCTACTAGTGGGAATGCAAATCTAATCGTAATATGTAATCTACTAGCTTATGAAAGTATATAAAAATAAAATCAGCAAGGTATAAACATATTTTGTGAAAGGGGGAACTTCATGGATTGTACACCCACTATTGACACCCTACACCATGTATGTGGGAAGTATTCTTCTTTTTTTCTATTGTTTTTTTTTGAGACAGGATCTCACTCTATAGCTTTGGCTGGCCTGGAACTGGCTGTGAAGACCAGGCCAGCCTCCAATTCAAAGAGACCCATCTGCCTCTGCCTCCAAGGGCTGAGAGTAAAGGCATGGACTGCCATGCCCACTGTGAAGCACATTTCTTAGGGGTACATGGAGACATGGGTTAAAGCCAAAGGAATTTTTGTATTTTACTATTACGTGTTTCTAAACTTTCTCTCCCAATAAGTAGAGTACAAAATTCCCTTAAAATTTTCATCATTTAAGCCAGCCTTTGATCCCAGCACTTAGAAGGCAGAGACAGAAAGATATCTGAATTCAAGGCCAGCCTGGTCTACACAGAGAAACCCTGTCTCAAAGAAAAAAAAAATCATCACCTTAATTATTCTAGTCATAAGAATAGAATAATTCTATACATGATTACATGATTTCATTCTATATATGATACAAGAATAAAATCTATACATGATTACTCAATTTCAAAAGTAAATTGATAGTTTTCCAAATAACATCTTTATGTAGCAGCACTAGGAGACGTTGCATAGGCCTCCATAATGGCTCACCATGGTGTCAGCCTCTGCTCTTGGAAGCCATTTACCGTTGCCGTTGTACGCAGTCATGTGGGAACAAAAGTCAAGTATTGCTTGAACTAGGGAGGTTTTCAAACTTTGCAGTTTCACTTTAGGGAGTTTTTTTTTTCCTTACTTTGTTACCATCCATGTATAAAATTGTCCATTTTATTTATTCCTTACACATCTCTGCTTTATTCTAATTTTTGTACTTTAAATTGTACAAGGAGACTGCTATATTTTATTTCACTTAAGTAAGTAAAGTCAGTTCTTACCCCCTTTCTGAGATAGGAATTAAGAGTGCTTTGCTTTGTTTTTATTCTTTTATCTCCTCCTTTTTTGCACAACTTCTTACTCTGAGCTGTGTTCACAGCTCTATCTTTAAACAAATTCTAACAGGTATATTACCAGGAATTAGGTTTTCCGGTTTTTAAGTCTTTTATTATTGTGGGGAGTAGGGTAGTACATATTAAAAACTGTCCCAACCAGAGGTTATTACGATTCCCCTTGTAGCTCAATAGGCTATTGAATGCAGCCAGGGCAGTGTCTTGAGAGCTCTGCGCGATCTTCTACCCACACTTTGAGTTCACTGTCAGTGCACGTCCGTCCAGCTTCTCATCTAGCAGGGTGGGCTGCAGTCCACTTCCTTTTCTTTGTACAGAGAGCAAGCGACATTAATAAAACTAAACCTTCTGGAGAAGCTACTTTATAGAGTCCGTGTGACCTGGAGGCCATGTGGTAGCATACTATGTACTAAGTCACTCTCCTGGAGAGTCAAGCCACCTGTGAGGAGCTGGCCTTCCTGTGTGTGCTTGTGTCTTCATCTTGTCTTCCTTCTCCAATGCCCAAACTGTTTTCCCTTAAATGTAGTGGATGGATCCTTCCATGTTGTTTAAGCCACTGTTTTACTCATGATTCTCTTATACACAGAGGAAAATAGATGCGTGTAGCCCTGCTTCTCAGAATCCACTTATTTCTTCTGAATATTTTATTCTCACCGCTACTGAAATTTTTCCCATGGACTACTAAAAATGAAGAGAGAATAATTCTATAGGAATAGAATATATTCTGTTCAGGAATAAAGGATCTTTCCATGTAATTGCATCATTCATTAGTTTGGATTCCATGTCCTGCTTGAAATGCATCTGTCCCTCAGGTTTGTGTAGTTGACAGAAGTCTCTTAGAGCTGTATGAGGCCTGAAAGAAGACATTCCCCATTGTTTATATTTAGAAGTTGATGTTGGCTGAGGTTAATCAGTTAGCCAGGTACACCCAGGTACACAAATGTTTATGGCAAAGTGGAGCTAGCTCTGTCAGCACCAGTGCCTTTTAGAATTACTTGAGGGTTCTGTTCACCTGGGTGTTTGGTTTGTTTGTGAGTGACCATAGACACAACTCTTGTAATTTGGCTTCTTATTTTGTATTGTTAACAAGTGTTTCAGAGCTTGTTTTCTTAGTGAAACCAAGTTTTAAGAATCTAGAGTTTATATGCACGTATGTCCCCTTCACACACACACACACACACACACACACACACACACACACACACACACACCCCTGTTATTTTTTTAATAAATCACTTCTTGAAAAAAGAATCTAGAATTTGGAGCCAGAGAGATAGCTTAGTGGTTAAAAGCCTGTACTTCTCTTAGGTGGGATCTGTGTTTGATTCCAGCACCCATGTCAGGCAGCTGAGAAAAATAAGTGTAGTTAAAATTTCAAGGATGATTTCTAATTTAAATAATATGTAACAACAATTCTGTATTTACAGTATTTTGGCACCTCCTGCTCTTACTGAACAAGTGCAGGACAGGTACTTCTAATGCAAAAGGCTGGTAACATCTGAAACTTGAGTACTCACATGATACTCTCTGACTCTCAGATTTTCAGATTCTTGGTGTTCAACTAGAAAAGCAGAAATGTATACTATTTCTGGTCCCAAACATTTCAGACTGGAAAGAGACAACTTGTATTAGTAACTAGACCTCCTTGTGTGTGGTGTGCTTCCAACGGGCTGGGCAGTTCTTTGCCTAATAGAGCATCTGTTTAAAAGCTATGACTTGTATTTCATTTTTTTATTTCATCTCAACTTGAGCTTGACTAAAGCTTTCAATTCATAAATCGGAATTATATTCTCTGAGCTTATATTCTTTCTTCTTTTAAAATTACATTAATGAGCTGTTTGAGCCTCTTTCATGTGATTCATTTATCTGCTATAACTCCTTTTAAAGCTTCAGCCCTGAAGGTCTTTTGACAAACCAATATTTATAACAGTTTGACGGCCGGATGAGGAGCAGCGTTTGTCTTTGTAACAGCTTGAAGAAAGACCCTCTCCAGGACCCAGTCATGCAGTTACAATCTTGGCTCCTTTCTTGTGCTGGGAACATGCATCCTGCAGCACCTCCCATGTGTTTCCTTGTTCCACTGACTATCCATTCACTTCCCATCTGTTTAGCAGCCTTAAAGGAACAGAAGGGGCCCTCTTCTTATAAATCTGTCTTTGCAAGTGATAAATGATGCCCTATCTCTTTAAGGGCTGCCTGGGTGGTTTTTCTTTTCTTACAGTGTTTCAGCTTTCCTCCTAGCAAATTCAGAGTAAAATATACTTTTAAAAATAGGAGAAATATGGAAAAGACAAAAAACTATAAAGTTTTAAAGCCATAATTTGATGGGACAGAATCCATCTTCTCAAGTAATTGCCTATGTCACTGTATCTTTGAAATGTGATATTTAGATTTTCTCTACTAACCATACACTAACAAATGAAATTTTCCTTTTGACAAAGAGTATTTTAGCTATTAGAGGAGAAAGAAAACAATATATCACAAATAAATTAGAATATCAAATAACTTTACATTTAAATTAGAATATCAAATAACTTTACATTTTTATTATCATAATGTGAGTTGATATAATTTGAAATATTTTGTGTGCTAAACACAAAATAAAATGCCTTACAGTGTACAGTTGTAACCTCGTGATGGAGTCTGTGGTCTTTACTAGAAAAAGCTGCCCTAAGAGCTCTCCTTTTTTCTTTTTGGTTGCTGTTATACCTGGTCCTGAACGTATATGCTGTAATACTTCTAATGTTGGCTTTTCTAAGAATCGAGCAGAGCAGAGCAAGGCATGGTAGGGCATAACTGTAATCTCACTACTCAAAAGGCTGAAACAGGAGGATTGCCATGAGTTGAAGTTCAAAACCAACCTGTGGGGCTGGGGAAATGTCTCAGTGGTTAAGAGCACTGACTGCTCTTCTGAAGGTCCTGAGTTCAAATCCCAGCAACCACATGGTGGCTCACAACAACCTATAATGGGATCTGTCACCCTCTTCTGGTATATCTGAAGACAACTACCGTGTACTTACTACATATAATAATAAATAAATCTTTAAGAAAAAAAAAAAAAACAGCTGGGCTACATAATGAGTTCTAAGCCAAGCTGGGATATAGCAAAGCCCTTTCTCAAAAAAAAAATAAAATTAAATAAATAAATAAAACTCTTTTTAATAAAGGAAAGAAAGAAAATAATTCTATATAAATAATATTTTTCTTTCCATAAGAAAAAAAATTCCCCATAGGTTAAATGTGACAAATACTGTCATTTCCACAATTAGCCTACAGAATGATTTTAAATTATGATTTTAAAAGAATCGTCAATGTAAAAAGACCACATTTAGAATATTCTGTTAGACTGCGAGTCTAGCTGTGTGTGAATGTCTTCCACAAAACTTATGTGAGGCTGGTAACACTGCAGTGCTCCAGAAAGCCCTGTATGCTCTCCTAGACATAAAGTGATGGTGCCCACTGGAAAGTAAAACTGGATAACTGGTTCTTGTGGTAACCAGACCTCCACACAGCAGTTTACCTTAGGAGTGGGGTAAAACCACCTGGTACCTCATAGAAATGTCGAATCAGTCCTCTCAAAGTGGACATGGGGTTAAACAACATAAGTCAGATGGTCATACCTTAGTTTCTGGGGCTGCATTGTTGTTGTCGTCGTCGTCATACCTTAGTTTCTGGAGCTGCCTTGTCGTCCTCCTCCTCCTCCTCCTCCTCTTCTTCCTCTTCCTCCTCCTTTTTCTTCTTGTGACTGTTGTTGTCATTGTCATTGTTGTTACAAGTCTCATGTAGCCCAGGTTAACCTTGAACTTGCTATATAGCTCAAGTACAAAGGTGACTTGCTCTTCTGATCCTCCAGTCTCACCTCCTGTAGACTATATAAACTACATAGACATTGCTGGCCTCTAACCACAGAGATCTACCTGCTTCTGCCTCCTGAATGCTGGAACTAAAGGTGTGCACCATGACGATTGGCTCCAAATCCAGTTTTCTTAAACATTAAACCCATAGGTTTATATAGTGTTGGGAACTGGTCCCAGGGCTGCATGCAGGCTGGGCAGCTCTCTCTAGCAGCTGAGCTATGTTTCCAGCCCCAGGTCCTCAGCTGACTGTTCTCAGTGTGGACCAGAAATATAAGAACTCCTAGGAGAAATCACAGTATTGTCCAAATACATAAATGAATATTTAATTTGGCTTGTCTCAAGAGAAAATGAATCTCGGGAAGTAGCTGGATTTTCCATCCCAATACTACTGCTTTCACTGAGCAGCTCAGCCTTTCTGTGAGTATGAGAGAACCAAAAGTTTGAGGTTTTTATATCTACAGACACTCACCAGCACCTTGAGTGATAGTGCTCTTCATTGTTAAGACAGACAGACAGTAATCATCACTAGGTAGCTGAGCTGAGATCGCCATTGTTGTCTACCAGGGAAGATTGAGTCTAACAAGGATACAGACCTAAATAGAAGGCTGCTGTGTTCATGTCGACTTCAAAATACTCAGAAATTATAGGTATAGGTTCTGTTATGTTTACCAAAGGAGCCGGATAGGACTGCTTTCCTTGCCTTAAAATGACTTTTAAAAAAGGTTAAGAAAGCTGGATTTGGAGCCAGGCATGGTGGTGCATACCTTTAATTCCAGCTTTCAGGAGGCAGGAACAGGTAGATCTGTAATCAGAGGCCAGCCGTATCTACATAGCAAGGTCCAGAACAAACAGGTTAGAGAGACCCTCTCTGGGAGAGAAAAGAAAAGAATGCTGAATTTACCCGAGTCACTGCCGAGCCACTTGTGTATGCAAATTGAGTTGCTCTGTTCCTTTCAACCATTCTTCAGGAAGCTTTGAAGATATAAAATAGCATGTTTTTAATAGTATTTGCAAATATTTGAATTAAGTTTTGCTTGAGGCAGAACAGTGAATAAATAATCAGGACTATAGTTTTGACCATTTGGGTTCTGGGTTTCTTGTTTCTCCATATCCTAGATTTCTCTAGATGCTGAGTTTCTAAAGGGCACTTATATAGTACAGTTGTGCAGTAAATAGCAAATGTTTTCAATAGCAGTGTGTGCGTTCCATAAGAAAGGCTTCATAAATTCCCAGCCCTTCCGTGAACAGCCCCTTTCCTGAAGAACTTCACCCACAAGGAGTGGCATGGAGTGCTGGTGCAGCCTGGTGTAAGACAGCTGTATGGTAGCTGGGATCTCTGGGTGTGTGCTTTTCTTCCAGTGCATTTTCTTAGCTCTTCAGCAAGTTTCTTCATGCTTTCTTTAAAAACATCAAAAGTTGTCTAAGGTTTATTTCAGCATATGTGGCAGTGCTTTGTGTGTGGCTCTTTGATCGTGCTCTGAACTGATATTAACCACTAAGGTGACCCCTCTCCCAGGTCAGGCCTTTTGTCAGTCAGTGTAGTCAAGACCTAATTACAGATTAGTCTGAACTTGGGACTTGAAGTATCCGAGGACTCAAGACCCACTGAGGAGCAGTGCTGTTTCATGCGAGGATAAAGAGACCTGAAATGTGTCATCTGGAGGGAAGGAAAAGAGGTCTGTCCATTCGTCATTCACTGAGGCTTTATGAGTTTGGGGATTATAGGAATATTCATGATCCAATCAAGATGCACAATGAATTGATGTTTGAGATGGTTCATCTTTTAAGTAAACATTTTGTAAATGGAAACGAGACTCCTTATTCACTACATTCAGAACTGAGTAACAGAATAGTTTAAGCCCTTCCTAAGTTGGTTTATCAAAAAGGCCACAGATTTTATAAGAATTCACTGGTTATCATTATTTAATCCAGATATTTAAGAGAAATGGTAGTTTGCTTTACAACTAGGCATGCTGATGTGTACTCCTGTATGCTTTTTACCAGAATATATCCTGAAGTCATAAAAGGTGACTTTTCAGTAGACTTGCTCTTTTCATTTGGCATGTGGCAGTAGACTTCATATATGTTTGTAAATCAGAGGAGGGTGAGCAGGGCTCATCCTTAGCACTGATGTCCATAGGACTGAAGGTCAAGTTTGAAATCACTTCAAAGAAGTAGACATTCCTCAATCAGAACTGAGACTAAGGAAGGAATAGTGCCTTTTTTTTTTTTTTTTTTTTTTTTTTTTTCTGTTCTGTGTAACAGGCCTGGTTGTCATAGAACCTGACTTGTAGACCAGGCTGACCTCAAACTCACAGAGCTCTGCCTGCCTCTGGCTCCCCAGTGCTGGGATTAAAGGTATGTACCACCATGCCTGGTTAAATGTTTCTTAAAGGTAGAATCTCTTGGGGCTGGAGAAAAAAGGCTCAGCAGTTAAGAGCAGAGAAGCCACAGAGCAGCTCACAGCTGCACTTAGCTGCACAGAGCCACACAGAGTTAAGATGAATCTTTTCTAAAAGGAGGAAGGGGTAGAATGTCTTCCATGTCCCATAAGGTTCCATTTAGTTCATTGTTCACGTGAGAAAGACAAATGGGTTTCTTTAGGTTGAAAATGGCGATGTTGACGATTGCTTTTCCATGTAGCAGCCCATTCTCCCGTGACTTCACACTAGTCCCTATCACTGCTAGTAACTTATGCCTTTGTGGCAAAGCAGTACCGTGTCCTGATATCACAATGTAAACATTTTTCATAAAATCATAACTTTTTAAGGGAAACCTAGAATTTTCTGTGTCTTTGTGTTAAATAATCATTTAATGTTCATTTAGGGAAAAAATATTGCTTATCTCTTAATTTTATAAAAATTGGATTTTCCTTTAGAACTTGCAGAATTAGATACCTGCTCCAGTGGGATTTTGGTATCTTTTCCTCTAACCTGTCTCTGTGAGTGGCACTACTGTGCCATATACCTGCAGACACTCTACCCCTCTGAGTCCATTATTGATAGGGCAAAAGTTGGCAAATTGACCCTGTGGCTGCCCCATTGCAATCAGATCATATGTGAAATAAAACTAGATTTTCTTTCTGCATATGATATGACATTCCCAAATAGACTACACCAGGGAGTGGTTAGATGTTGCTGAGGCTGGAAACACCTTTGTGGGATTTCTCTCCTGTGTGCTATTCAAGGTAGGTGGGGGTTTTGGTGAGGTTTTTATTATTTGTTTAAGTTTATATGAAGACCATGGGCATCTCCAGAATTGCCATAAGATAATTTAAAAAGCTCTTTTCTTTTACCCTTTTAAAGAATGGTATAGCTAAGGAAGTACATGTATATGAAACTCTGAAAAATACTTTTTAGAAAAAAATCATCTATTTTTAAGCCATTAAATGGATTTGTTTTAAAAGTAAGACTGGCTTCATTTGTGAAAGCCAAAAATATTTGTTGGTTTGACTGGAAATGGAAGCTAGGCTGGGTGGTGATTGTGCATACCTGTAATTCCAGCACTCAGGCAGAAGCAGAAAGATCTCTGTGAGTTCAAGGCCAGCCTGGTCTACAGAGCAAGTTCTAGGACAACCAGGCTACACAGAGAGGCTTTGTCTCAAAAAAAAAAAAAAAAAAAAATGAAGAAGAAGAAAAGGAGTAAAGAAAACAAAAGGAAAACAGAAATGGAAGCTAGCCCACAGAAAAAATGTACGTTATATAGATTGAAGTCTAAGGGCCTGCAAGATGGTTCAGTGGGTATTGTAGTTTGCTTTTGTGTTGTAGTGCTAAAACACTGAGTGAAAAAAACTTCAAGAGGAAAAGTTTATTTTGATTATACTTCCAGGTCACGTCATCACTGAGACTCAAGGTAGAACTTGAAGTAGAAACCATAGGAATAGAATGGAAGGTTGCTCACTGGCTTGCTGTCTCACTGCCTTGCTGTCTCACTGGCTCTTGCTCAGCTTCCTTTCCTTATACAGCCCAGACCTACCTACCTGCCAAGGATGGTGCCACCCACAGTAGGCTGGACCCTCCTACATCAGTCATCAATCAAGAAATCTCCCACAAGCCTGTCTGATCAAGGCAGCTCTTCAGTTGAAGTTGCCTCTTCCTAAGTGACCCTAGGTTGTATCAAGTTGACAACCAAGATTAACCATCACAAGTCTGTCCTTGTCAGCTTGATACCCAGTCACATCCCTTTATAGGGTAGTGTTGTCTGATGTTCCTGGATAACTTCACCTATTACTTTATATTTTAAAGCATCATTTTCCAGACTCAGGATGGTTAAATATTCTCCTGGCTTTGATCTTTCTCGGTTGTCATTGAGACAGAGGGTCTGGCAGTGCAGCCCACGATAGCATTCACCTCATAGTCAGCGTCCCAAGTGCTGGTTTACAGACATGAGCCATTTCCAGTCACTCTTTTAATTCCTAAAAATAGCCTTAGCATTTCTTTGGTAGAGCTTCAAGGAATCTACGAATACACCTATGTGTAGGTATCCACAGCTTTATTTAATAATTTCCCAAAGGGGTCTGTCAAGGGTTTCTCCCCTCCCCTTCCAAAGAGTGGCTGCTTGCTGCTCTTCTAATCCACCTGGACATGGACCACAAGAGGTTTGGGGAAAGTGAGCTCCTCTCTTTTCTTCAGCAGTTAAAGTTTCATAGACGATTTAATAATAAGGAATTGTCTCTAATAATTTCTGATGCCTTTGAAAAGTAAATGTGTTTGTATTTATCTCTTTTTATCTCCATAGAGAAAGTTAGAGAAATTCAAGAAAAACTTGATGCTTTCATTGAAGCTCTTCACCAGGAGAAGTAGACTGTGTCAAGTGAGTAATTCTGAGACTGGGCACACTCCATCAAAGCGTCTTTCTGAATTCTTTCTAATAGTTTATGGGTCTATGTCTGCGTCGAGTTTGCTTCTCTACTGTGTGACCCTTGTGACTCTCTGCACCTGCCTCCTGAGTGTTAGGCCACACGTTAAACCCTTTGATTGCCTTCTAGCTTGTCTTTATCTTAACCTCATGCTTGCAATAGGTAATTGTGTGTGTTAAGTATTCAACTTACAAAGCTTCTTTATTTGGCTTGACTAATAATTAACAGTTAGTAATTGTCCTTAATCTACTTCTTTTGTTTACAAAATTTAGATAGGCCTTTTTTCTATTTATAGCCATTTAAATACCATTAGAATCTGTTATTCTTAATATAGCTAATTTTTAATTATCACTAAGGAATTTCTATCAGTAAGTCACTGGCTTTTATTAAGTTGAGATAAAAATTCTGTTTAAGCTATTATCACTTACTTAAATCTTATATCACTGAAGAACTTTGGTGAGTGGACAGTTCCCTGCCTCACGTGCAGTTCCTCCCAGGATAGAAAGCCTTTAGAACCAGGGGCATTGTGCTTCTCCACCACAAGGGAATTGTGCTTGGAGAATTAGCTGGCCAGGGAAGCACTACTTGGATTATGCAGTATTCAGAACAGTATCCCAGCAATGAGTAGGAGAGGAAGGAGTTAGGAAGCCTTAGAGGAGATGCCAAGGAGCTCTCTAAACTGGCAGTGCTTGGCATGCAAGCAGGAGCATCTGAGTTCAGTCCCCAGTGCTCACACGAAAGGCCTGGCTTGTGATCCCAGTGCTGGAGTGGTGGAGGCAGAATCCCTGGGCTCTCTCGTCTGGTCTCAGGTACTCTTGGGGAGCACCCAGGTCTCGTGGCCTTTTGTCTACAGAAATGACATTAAATGAAGAAATCTGAAACCCTGTTAAAAGTAAAAGCTATAGGCTAGAGGGATAGCCCAGTGGTTAGGACTGCATGTAGCTCTTGTAGAGGACACATGCAGCACACTCCTTCCTGTAACTCCAGCTCCAAGAGATACAACAGCCTCTTCTTCTGCAGGCACTGCACTCATATACATACACATAATTTTTAAAAATAAGTCAGAGAGGGCTGGTGAGATGGCTCAGTGGGTAAGAGCACTGACTGCTCTTCCAAAGGTCGTGAGTTCAAATCCCAGCAACCACATGGTGACTCACAACCATCCATAATGAAATCTGACAACCTCAGCTACAGTGTACTTATTATAATAATAAATTTATAAAAAAAAGAAATAAAGAGATCAATACACGGAATCAACAAAACCAAGAGCTGGTTTAAAAAAAAAACAAAAAGATAATAAGTCAGAGAGAGATACAAATATATTTAAGCTAAATGATGGAGTCTAAAGCTAGCTGGTATCTTACATAATAGTTTGAAGTCTCTACTGTAACCTAGTGAGTGTAGTGTCTAGAGTTACTTCCCTGCCTGGACGGACATATCTTTGTTTGATTGTTTGTTTGTTCTTCCAAAGGTAATCCTAGGGTGTAGGCTGTGGTGATATTTGTATGTAGAAAAGCCCTGAGCAAAGGAAGCCATACTAATTTTCCTAATCTACTTGTCTGAAGTCCCTAAGGCCATTCTCTCCCACTTTGCTCGCTCCTATGCCTCTAGAGACTTTCACAGTGTATCTAAATGGGACAGATGGTCTATTTCCTACCTCAGATATCCAGTAGTGGAGTGAATCTAGAAAGGGCAGTCTTGCTTTAGTTACACCATTTTGTTAAAGTTACCCCATATCTGAAAGAATAGCTCCCCTTTATAATTTCAGCACTTGTAGAATGCCTCCCACTAGCAGTATGACTTTTCTATGCAATTGTTCTAATGCTTTAAGAAAGAAGTCTAGGGCTGGAGAGATGGCTCAGTGATTAAGAGCACTGACTGCTCTTCCAAAAGTCCTGAGTTCAATTCCCAGCAACCACACGGTGGCTCACAACCATTTGTAATGGGATCTGATGCCTTCTTCTGGTGTGTCTGAAGACAGCTACAGTGTACTTATAACATAAAATAAATCTTAAAAAAAAAAAAAAAATATGGGGCTAGAGAGATGGCTCATCGGTTAAGAGCTCTTCTAGAGGTCCTGAGTTCAATTCCCAGCAGCAACATGGTGGCTCACAACCATCTATAATGGGATCTGCTGTGTCTGAAGACAGCTACAGTGTACTGTAAAATAAATAAGTAAGTAAATCTTTAAAAAAAGAAAAAGTGAAAAAAAGAAAGAAGTCTAGAATGTGTATGTGGTGGTACACTCCAGAGCAGAGACAGGCACTTCTCTGTGAGTTCTAGGACAGCCAAGGCTACATAGAGAAACTCTATCTCAAAGAAAGAAAAAGGAGAAAAAAAAAGAAAGAAATGGATTTTGGGACTGGCAAGATGGCTCGGCAGGTAAAGGAGCTTCCTACCAAAGCTGACAGCCTGCATTCAACCCCAAGACCCACAAAATGGAAGCAGAGAACTGACTCCTGCTAGCTGTCTTCTGGCCTTCACACTCTCACTGTGGCTCAGGTGTACACACATATACACACAGAAATGATAGGAAAATATTGGGGGAAAAAAGAAATTTCAGTATATGTTTATTTACATATGTTTGGTAAAATTGTGCTACTATTTTATGACTGATGTAGGTAATTTTAATAAACCTAGCAGATTTGAACAATTAAGCTTTAATTTTACAATTATGATATAATAAAGTTGCTTAAGTCTATCCATTTGTCTTGCCAAATCTAAAATTATCACATGGGTTTGTTCCTACAGAATCCTGCTCCTATGTAATCACCTCTGCATTCATTTGAAGAATGAAAACTGCAGTCTTTTGTCCTGCCTCCTTTTCTCCTGTTCTACCCTTTTCAGTGCAAAATAAAGTCACAGGGTAAAAGTAATGTACGTGTGTTACAGGCACTTAACCTGCAGCTGCCTTTTGAGCAGAACACTGGAAATGGCATCCACTATCTGTGTGCTTGTGCTGACAGCAAACATTGGAAAAACATAATCGGTGTGGCCATAAGGCTTAGTCCTCAAAGATAAGGAAGTTGCTATCTTGAGTCTTATTTGTGGTGGCACTGATGTGATTCATTATGAGTGTTATCAGACTTACAGTGGTAGCTGCTTTGGAATAAAACTTACAGTAATTTTTTTAAAGGCATCAATTGTATATGACCAGACGACGGTTACTGCTAAACCATCATGTCTACAGTGTTCTGTATCCAGGAACACTTTGACTGTACTAATTCAGTTTATGTTCACCACATGAAAGAAAACTGTTTTATAAACAAATGCTTCAGCTGGGTTAATTTGTGTTAGACAGTTCAGTGTATATTCGGTGAAAGAAACATCCACCCTCCGTTGCCAGCTTAGACGCTCACCTTAGAAGCCAACCAAAGCAGTGTACAGTCCATTGCTGCTTTTGCTCTGTATCTGTTTGCAATTCGCTCATTCTGAATATTGTGTGTTCTTGGTCAGGCTTTCTGGAACAGTAGGTCTCTCCTGTTGACACAACCATTGAATTATGCCCAAACTAGAGAAGACTAAAGATCACTAGTTAACAAATTTTATTTAGAGTGCTATCAGATGTTTGAACTAGTCATCAGAGAAAGGCTACACAATAACCCTCAAACACTATTTTAAATAAAAATTATTCTAACAAGGGAAAAATGTTGACCTACCCAGTCTTAAAGCTGAAAATTCTGTTTAATTCACTGCAGTTTTAGTAACAACCTTCATAATATTTTCATGTGCTTTATATAAAATTCTATTGGTTTAAAAAACCTTAAAGCAAAAAAACTCTCCATATTTACTTTAACTGTCTTTTCCATCTGCTACCTTTTTTATTAAGGCTTTATTGTTATGGTAAAAATGCCCAGAGTTGCTGTTCGTATTTACAGTTAATTTTTTAACCAGTTTACTTGGAATTGTTTTTGTTTATGATTCCCTTGAGTCTGACAGTATGGAAGGGACAGTGTTTCAGAAACCATGAACTCAATAAGTACTCTCTTAAATTAATAAGAAACTTAGGTACAATTCTCAGAGCTATGAACAGTGCCCACCATTCCCTAGGATGAGTACTCAAGTAGTAGCTGTGGGGCATTGGTGAACAGAAGCTCTGGAGAGCCCTGCACTGATTCACACAACCGTTAGGACATGCTTGCCCTAAGCCAGTGGTTCTCAGTCTGTGGGCCAAGAGCACTTTGAGGGTTGCATATCAGATATTTACATTATGATTCATAACAGGAGCAGAATTACAGATATGAAGTAGCAACAAAATAATGTCATGGACGGGGGTCACAACTCGGGGACTGCATCAGAGGGTCCCAGCATTAGGAAGATGGAGAACTGCTGTCCTAAACCCTGCTAGCCTGACTGGGATGGGGTACTGAGGCCAGCAGGAGAAATCTGCAGCTTTCTCCCAAGCAGAAGTCTTAGGTTAGGCTCATATCTCTTTATACTTTTTTTTTAAAAGTGGAAGAGAGCTTTTATTTCTTTGAGGGGATCAAAATTTGTAACTTCAACTTAAAAGCCCCTGTCATTCTTTACCCCCGTGGGTTATTTGTAACCTGGTTTCATGCTAACTGTGCCTCACCCCCAAGCCCTGAAAGGTAGATGTTTATGAAATGCAGAAACTATGGGAAGGATAAAGTTGAGTCCCAGCTGTAGACCCTGTGCATCATGATGTAGTTAAGGTGCTCAGTATACACAAGCTAAACTCGGACTGGGCAAGAAACCATTTGCAAAGAATGGAGTGAATGAAAAAAAAATTTTTTGAGACAAAATTTTATTTGGAGAATTAAGGGATTTTAACCAGATCATAAGCATAATTACTTTGTCAGAATGTCAGTTATAAATCCCCAATCTGTGTGCAGCATGAACCACAGGAAGCAACCTTGCTGCTTCAGCCACACACTTCGTTACAGGCGCGGCAGTCTGGGCCTTCCTCTCAGTCTCCTCCTCATCGGCCCCGTTTTCCAGACAGTAGTCAGTGGACTCCCACAGAATACTCAGTGACCGAGTGGAAAGGGACGGTGTGGAAGCCAGTGAGACTTCCTAGCTGTACAAATGTGGATTGTCACATGCAGGATTCAGGTGGCAGAAGCAGGACAATCACAAGTTAAAGTAAAGCTCGAGCTACACAGGGACACCCTGGCTCAAAAACAAAAATAATAAAATTAAGAGTGTAGGCTCAGAAGACAAATTTCTTATCTAGTTAATTTTGTATTTATTTATTTCAGATGTATTTATCTGATAAAAGAAACTTATTTTTTTTCTTTCCAATAAATGAGATCACGGTACTGGTGTGTCTCCATCCTCTAAACTGATGTATGGTTGATTATCTTACACTGTAGCAATAGAAGTGTGCTTGAAAATATGCTTACCTTCCAAATGATCATGGCTATTTGATATCTAAATATTTAAAACTTAACTGTGTCTTCACTGTGCACTGTGAATGGACTTTGTATTATTTTTAAACCTTACACTCGATGTAAATGTTACTACAACTTATATTTGCCTGTGATTGATTTAAGGTCATTTGTGTAGATGGGTAATTAAAGGATACTGAAGTGATATTATAACTCTATTATTGGAGAGTATCTTTTACATTTTATTTGTTTTAATGAGGGAGAAAGAAGCCTTTGTACCTAAGGCCATGACGTGATTTGGCTAAATCCATGATCTAATAAGCATTCAAAGTGGCTTCTCTCAGGTTTGGATTTCACAGTTGTTATCCATCTTCAGCTGATGCTTTTTTTCCTCTGTTGGTATTTCCCAAAACATGTTGGTATTTTCTTCAGTAAAATATAAAAAGAGGACAGTTTTCTAGCTACACTGTGCTACTCTGGCCATTGTTTCTGCTCATGATGCCAAGGTGTTCGGTCCCACACAACACCTGCTAAGAGATGTTAACTAGGGGGCCGAGTGCAGATTGCAAAGACCACTTTTGTCCATCCTGATTAAAAGCTCCCATTCCCACTTTGCTTCTTAAGTGAAGCTTCTAAAGTAACTTGCTGGTGGT
>JADRCD010238032.1:0-11504 GCA_019843815.1 Montemys delectorum
TTTTTTTATAATAAGCAAGAAATCTGAGGGTATAAGTTGAGGCCTTGCCTAAGCCTTGAGTTTAGTTGATAACACTGAAAAGGTAGGTGTCAGGAGCAGTAGAAGATGTGGAGAGGCCACTAGTATTCTCTGTCATAGATGTGGTAGAACAACATTGGCCATTCTTGAATGTGGTAACTATGTTGATTCCTGAAGATAAGTGCCATGTGTCAAGTCAGATGGATAAAAAGACCTGGAGGAGAAGCCTGGAGTGGGGATCACACCACAGAGGATGACTGTTTGGAAAGGTCCCTGTAGTCGAGGTAGATTTTATCTTGGTTCTGATCCTTGGACACCACAGATGGGACGATGGATTGGTGGTACTGCTAGGCAGGTGAAATGTCACACCGATTCCTTTAGTCAGTCACTCAAGAGCTATTGATTGAGCATCTGTTGTTTTCCAGATACTGGCCTTGTAGAGAAAGTCTCTCTGCACCCCACCTTACCTCACTGGAGCTCACAGACAAACTCTGATGAGCAGCACAGCAGGACTTTGGGATATTCCATTAGTGGAAGTGGGTCTGGATTACTAAAAGAAACCATGGATGACTGTGGAAATTGAACCTGGTCTTGCAGACAGTGAAGATCCCCAGAAAGCTTTGGTCAAAGGGCTCATCTGACCCGTTTGAGGGAGCCAAGAAGACTTGAACTGAAATATTGACTCAGTTTAAATTTAAATCCTACCTTCAACCCTTAGTGCTGTGCTGGGCATATTCTTTATGTTCATATGCTTGGATTGTCATCAAAAGATGCCATAAATCTGGGTTGCTTAATAACAACCTTAGATCTAGGGGCTGAGAAATTCAAAGTCAAGATACCCACTGACTTGTTTCCTGGTGAGGGCCTCATGCTGGCTTGCACTTCCTCTTCCTTCTCCTTTACATGGTAGTAAGAGGATGAATCATGGCCAGTTAAGATTGCAGTGCACTAGGTCCAGATAGCTCTCTAGGGCAATGGACTTCCTTTCTCAGTGGGATTGCCTGTCCTCTACTTGACCTTGTTTGGAGACTGTGTCTGAGCACCAGACGCCTGACCCTATAGTCCTATAGGACGACCTATGCAGAGCTTCCTGAAAGAGTATGACTCAGCACTTAAGTGTGCTCTTTTCTTCCATCCATATGATAATTAGGTACTGTGTTAGGACCAATCAGCCCTTTTGACCCATACTCCTAAGAGCCCTTATGTATCCTACCCCTGGAACAATGAAGGAGAGCTGTCTCACTGAAGCCTGAGCTTCTTCTGTCACACTTGGTGTCTTTTTGCCCCTCTTACAAAAATATTTTGAGGCTACACAGAGAAACCCTGTCTCAAAAAAAGCAAAAAGAACCCAAAAAACAAAAAACAAAACAAAAAACCAAAAATATTTTGAGGTAGGGTCTTGCTATGTAACCCAGGCTGACCTTTGAGCTTGCAATCCTACCACTCCAGTCTCCCAAGTCTGAAGTGACAGTCATATGCCAACATCACGACTTTGCTTTTTTTCCTTGTATGAGTAGACCAGCTCTAGTGGGTAAGGACCCTGTCCTGATAACCTGATTTAACTGTTGTCATTGTATCACAGGCCCAGCTCCACATATAGTCACAATGTGGAGGGGTAGAGTTTCAAACTGTGAATTTGGGGGCTATTGATCCTCAGTCCATTTTGGTCTACACAGCCAACTATGGTCTTCTCATCTGAAAAAGAGGAGGAAAGTCACTGATCTGGAAGGGCTATGGGGGAATCAAGGGATGGGAGGTTCACAAATCTTGATGACAGACACATGAGAAGTATGTAAAAACTGGAAGCTAGAAGACACTGATGAGCCAGGCATTTCAGTGGAAAAATTTTAGACTTGAGTAACAGAGACAAAAGATCAAGGAGAGAGAGGGCACAGGGGTGATGCTGAGGACCTGAGCCAGGGTGTCGGGGAGAATGACATCAACTGGTAGAAACAGGAGCCCCTGGGCAGCAGCCAGTGCTTGATGAATCTGACTGTAGATGTGATGCATGGGAGAGATGGCTGGATATGCGTGTGGAAATTTCCATCAGACAGTTGGGGTTTATTTCCAAAAGACGATGTATGGCTGCTACCGACAGCTCCTGGGGGATACTGAGTTGGTAGAAGCTGAAATTTAAGAGGAAAGAAACAGAATGCAAATGAGCTTGCACATATCCAATAAAACTGGAGGCTGTGGCCAAGGCAGGGAGGAACTTAGCTTTAGAAAGTTCTTCATCTGAACAAATGAATGGATAGAAGCTACTGTGGTATGGACGGTGAAATTCCCTGGGCCATTCTTGGTCCAAAGCCCAATACAATCACACACTCTCGAGGGCGTGCGCACACACACACATACAAACACACACACACACACACACACACACACACACACACACACACACTTTACATCTTCAGCACTTGGGTTGCACGGTTTATAAGAAGAGAAAAGTAGCTTTCTAGGGAATAGGAGGATGTAGCTGGGAAATTTCTGAGCTAGATTATTGTCTGGAAGCACACTGTAGAGTCCTGAGCAGTCTGAAAAGCCCTTATCACTTTAGGATCCAATTAAAAGGGAATTATTTCCCCATTCCACAGCTAAGGAAATGGATCAACAAAGAGGCCAAATGTCTGTTGTAAAACCTGGCTGATGTAACCCTCCAGACAGGGGAGCTGGGTTTAGCAGTCTCCTCTCCACCTCCTCGGATGACCAGTTATTTTCTTCTAAGAGTCGCCTGTCAGTTCTCAGAGCAGTGAGCCCACTGAAATCAACCTCTGATAGACTCGTGCCAGCAAATAAAAAATAGAGCACGTTTATCCAGTTGCAGGCCATGGAAAAGGCCACCATGTTAGAATCTTTCATGTTTCCTACTAGCTTTTCTTTGTGTCTCTAGCCACACAATCCTTGAGCTTCTCTAATTAGAATCAAATAGTTATTTTCTTCACTTTAATACTTATCCACTCTACGCTGGTGCACTAAATCTCACTAATAGCACGTCTCCAGGCCTTTTAATCAGTGCATAGCCCTGTATAGCCCTTTCTTAGTTTACTCCTCTGTGGATTTCTGCTGCTTACCACCATCTCTTCAGGATCACCATCTTGGCATCCTTGGTACTTCCTCTTGTGGTTGTCATGACACAGCTCAAACCACCCCTTCTTGGTTTTCTCCAGGAGACCGTCTACTGCCTACCTATTAAATTCAGGCATCCCTTCAGTCTGAAGCAAGCCACCTTTTCCATTTTGTACTTTCTTGCCTGGCTGCTCTAATGCATCCTCATTATATCAAATATCATCAACACACCATGACTCTTGAATCTCTTTTTGTGTGTGCATGTATATCGTGTGTATATAATGTATGAGTGTTGTGTGTGACTGTAGGTGTAACATACCACAGTGCACAGGTGGAGGTCAGAGAACAACGACCTAGGTTGCCTAGTGATGACAGTTGTCTTGCCCAATGTTACTGAGTTATTTTATAATAGTCTTAGAGACTTTAATATTTTTCACTCTTTTTCTCATCTAGTACATGGGCTCCTTTTATAATGTGTGACATCTAGGAAATGCCTTTAAGTCAGATTCAATGGCACTGAGAAACTGTTCCTTAGAAACCATTCATGCTGGTGAGGGCCTCAGGAGGCTCCATCCTACACTGAGCTTCTGTAGCAGTTAATGGATGCTGGGTGAGGAGAGTGTACCCACTGATAGGTTTCTCATGTAAATGGCTGACTAGTCTTGTATCCAATCACAAACAGGGTGAGTAAGTAAATAAATACATCAAGGGAAGGGCTTGCTGTAAAGAAGGGTTATGCTGGAGAAAGGAGGATGGAGAGAAGATTAAAAATTCAGCATATACACCTGTGTGAAATTGTCTAAGAAGAGAAAGAAGAAGTATATGATTGAAAAGCAATTCAGGGCCTGGAGAGATGGCTCAGCAGCTAAGAGCACTTGCTGCTTTTGCAGAGGACTCGGTTTGGTTCCCAGCACCCACATGGCAGTGGATGACCCTCTGTAATTCCAGTTCCAGGGGAACCAGTGCCCTTTTCTGACCTTTACAACACCAGACATGCATACAGGGCACTTACATATATGCAAGCAAAACACTCACACATATAAAATAAAAATAAATCCTTGAAAATAATTAAAAGCAATTAAAATATGGTGACAATTTTAACCAACTGGATACACTTAAATTCAACTTAAATAATATAAAACAAACAAAGAACCCATTATTGCTGATTATGAAGGCGAGAGTCAAGCTAACTACACATACCCCACTACCATGGCCTTCTTCCCTAGGTTCCTAGTAAATCCAGGAACCCAACACTGGGTAGGATCTTGGTAGTTACTGTTGATCAGTCAGAATTTGCACAAGAATTGAAACCCAGTTTTCATTCCTCTGGAGTTGTTTGAACCCAGTTTCTTTTGTTTCTGAAGCCAGCATGGTAAGAAACGATGCACCAATTAGCTTTTAAAAATTTACTTGTATCTTATCCTTCATTGTGGATATATTTTCTATTATTGATTAGACCTGTTTGCTTTAATAACAACCATCTTTCTTGTGTTGAATTTCTAACCACTTATGAGATGGTGTGCTAGAGAATTACTTACTTCCCAGGCACTACTTTATTTTTCCTTTCCTTCCTTCTTTCTTTCTCTCTCTCTCTCTCTCTCTCTCTCTCTCTCTCTCTCTCTCTCTCTCTTTTTCCTTATTTCTTTCTTTCTTTTTCCTTTTCATTAGTCCAACACCGTGTTGAGGCTCAGGAATACTTCTCTATGAGAGTTTGTCCCACTTGGGTGTTGTCCACTGATAGATGGAACAACTCGGATACAACATGTGATGGTTAATTAACTGAAACTGAAGTTCTTTAGGAGACACACCCCTGTCAGGACACCTCCACACAGGTTTCCCTGAGGAGAAAAGACCCGCCATGGTGCTTTGAATGAGATGCTTGTCATAAGCCTCTGGTATTTGAATACCTGGTCCCTATTTGGTGACTGCTTTGGGAGGATTAGGAGATGTGGCCTTGCCAGAAGTATGCCATTGGGGTGGGGAGCAAGCTTAGAGGTTTCATGAGATTTGTGTCATTCCCAGTGTGCTCTCTGCATCCTGCTCGTGGCTAGAGATCCAAGCTCTCAGCTGTTCCTGCCACCATGCCTCTGCTCCGCTATCCTGGACTCTAATCCTCTGGAACTGTAAACAGAATTCAAAGCTATTCTTGGGGTTCAGGAGTACTTCTTTTTGAGCGTTTGTCCCACTTGGTTAACTTGGTCATAGTGTTTTATCACAGCAATAGAAATACTAACTAAAACACCAGCCCTGAATGTGGGTGGCATCATACTGTGACTTGGGATTCCATCCCTGAAATGATAAAGGTGACTGAGCACCTATATTCATGTCTCTCTGTGGTCAAGACCTTGGGCATGACATGACCAGCTAGCTCATGTCCTCACTGCTAGTCCTTCCACACAGCACCAGGTTGTACCTTCAAACCATAAACCAAGTAAACACCCCCTCCTTAAGTGTCTTCTTGTCAACTATTTAGTTGCACCAACAAATTGTCAACAAAAGTCAAATAGAAAAACAACAAACAGTCAAATGCGTATGCTCGTATGGCAGAAAAATCAGTATCTTTATATTTTCCAAGCTTCAATACCAAAATAGTATTCTTTTCTAACACCTACCACACAGTGTTTCCCCAACTTCTTCTCAGCTTTGTTGCACAGTTCTTTATGCTAATTTTTGAAAGTATAACACCAGCCCTCCCCTCCTGAATTTCAGAATTGATAGTCTCTGACTCTCAAAAACAGTGAGCCAGATGGTCAGAGCAGCAGGCAGCGCATCTCTGTCAGGAGTAGAGGTAATTGTGAAGGAATAGAGAAAAGGTGGGAGGAGTGGTGAATTGATAATGAAGGAATCAAAAGAGGCTGTGTGCATCCCAGTAGCATCATCTGTTGACATTTCTTTTGGATTTAATGATATTTCATTGTCTGATTATAGAGAGTCAGCCACGGACTTAGTTCTAACATTCCCAGGTATCTTGAAAAATGGTTATGATGGGTCAATTCCGCAGAGGAGATCAAAATATCACCAAACAGATAAATTCCTATGGAGAGACTAGAAAAAAATGTGGTCAGTGTGTTCTATAAATCAGGTACTCTGCCAGCCCTCCTCTCAGCAACTCAGGGCCAACACTGTGGCCAGGTGCACTGCATTCACTATGAGTTGCATATTTTAATAGGATACATGTGCATCCTTTAAAAAGTCCCTCTTAGCATCATGGCACCCTCATCCTCTCTCTCATCCTCTCTGTCTCTCATCCTCTCTGTCTGTCTCCATTTCTCTCTCATGCCCCCACTCCAAGACAGCCTTTTGCTTTGCCCACCACCCCAAATAAACCTATTGCACTAGATCTGATGCACACATCAGTGTGACCTCTTAAGCACACATGTTGGCCTGGACCTCTGCCACTTAATCCTAACACAGTGTCCCTGTTAATTTAAACATCTAAGTTAATTTAAACACCTACAGATCTTGGGGCTGGGGTGACTGTGGCCTGAGTCTAATATCTGTGTGCCACCCTGGGCAGAATGATCGGCTGTTTCTTTGTCTCCTTGATGTGTACCCAGGATTATATCTTAGCTCTTGGCACTAGCCCAGGCAACATTAGGTTTTCTCTCTTGGTGTTGTGTTCCTATGATTCTTGCTTCTAGCTCAGCCATTTGGCACACTCACATTCACTCTTACCTAACTTCACACTTGGCTTATTCTACATGTAACTATTTCACCTTGATAGCCCAGCCTTTCTAAAAGGCCATGATCTCCCATTTGTTTCTTTCTTTGCTCAAGGACTCTTGGGTATTCCCTGCTGCCAGTGGTGGCAAGTCTAACCTTTTCTTCATAACATCTTCGGGTCTTCCTGTTTTCTGTATCATCATTATCCATCAGCATCATTCTTGGAAAAGATCTTGCATTTGGGGATGTTCAACCGTCTTGATTTCTACTTACAAGTCTATTAATCTAGCCTCTGAGCATGTGGAGTTCTCTTTAGCTTGTTGTGAAAGGTCTCCATGTATGTGCACATGTGCATGTGTGGGTATATGCAATTAGAGGCCAGAAATGAACTTCATGAATCTTCCTTCACTGCTTAGTTTTTGTGACAGTCTTTCTCACTGAACCTGGGGCTTGTTAGTTTGGTTCGATTCCAGGCCAGAAAGCCTCAGCAACCTGTTTCTCCCTACCTCCTCACTACCAGCACTGGGATTACAGGCATGTACCACTGCATTTGGCTCCTTCAGTGGGTGCTGGGGATTGAGCAGCCAGTGCTTTACTGACAGAACCACCTCTCTGGCCCTTTGAATTTCCTTTTCTGTGGTTTGTTTACCAAGCTCCATACTGTACACAAGGATGCACTTAGACAGTTAATCAACACACATTTGTGGACTGTCTTTGTGTGTGTGTGTGTGTGTGTGTGTGTGTGTGTGTGTGTGTATGTGTGTGCTGTGTGACACTCTCTAAGGAAGTCTAGCAAGCCTTTAATTGAACTTCACAAGGCGTATATAACTGTCCGTAGGTACCACCCAGGGCTTGATTAGTTCGTACTTTGTCCTGTGCCTTATAGTCTCAGCCCTGGGAAGCAGATGGATTTGGCCTTGATATATATGAAAAAAAAATCAGTGTTCTATTGTCTGGACATCCCTTACACATTTGAGAAGCATCCTGGCTATTATTTGAGACATGAGCATACTGACATTCTTCCTCCTCCCCTGTCAAACATATCATTCTAGGTCATCTGAAATTTCTACATTACTTCTTTTTTTTTTTTTTTTTTTGGTAATGATATCAGAGCCCTCTTTCAAAAAAAAAAATAAAATAGACAGACATTTAGAAGTGGAGACAGCAGGGAGTGATGAACAGCGATCAGGATCCTAGCTCAGTGAGTGAACCTGTCAGTCAGGACCTGGATAGAAGGAGGACAGATTAAGTTTTGAATACAAAGAGAGAGAAACTATTCCATGGGAGGACCTGAATGGCTGCTAGAGAGGGTAGGTGGCTGTCATACAGAAGAATGGGGACTTAGTGGAGGATCTGCAAATGGCAAAGGAGAGGTTGAATATTCTACATTCTTCAGACAATGGGATCCCTGGCTTTTCAAGGGACAACAGGCACCAGCAGGTGGGATTCTCTGTCTGCTGGCTAGAGTTACTGGTCACCACATGATTCTGTTTAGCTGAAGGACCTTTTTCTTAGGGTCAGCCACTCGTCATTTGCTTTATGACAAGAGCATCTTATTTGTGTGGAACTGCCTGCTGGGTTTGGGCTCTGGAGATGAGAATCATTAGCTGGTGCAGGACAAGGTTTCTGGAGTAGCTGGTTAATGGGTCACAAGGCCTTTCTGGGCCCCAGAGCTGATTACAGAGAGGAGGAAGGGGGAGACAGTTGCAAGCACAATAGCATTCTTACAGAGTTCACTTTGCCAGAAACGCACCTTGCACCACAGTTTGTGACTAAAGCAGTAATTAAACCAACTATGCAATAATTAACAGAAATGAGACAACCTTGACTTCCAATCTCTTAAAAGCTACATTGGAGAGGAGAGGATAAAAGAAAGTCTTGGACCCTACCAGGGGCAAGTGTTTACCTGAGGCAGGATGACATGTATGATTATCATCTGCTCTGCTTACCCAGGTTATGGGGTTCAGAGTATAAAACTGAACATGTTATAGTCTCTATAACCTTACAGCCAATTATCTCAGAATCTGACCTTGCTAAGACTTGGAGCTAAAAAAAAAAAAAAAACCTTTGAATTATTTTACAAAAAGTCCTTGGTGATACAGGCAAACACTATGGAAATCTTAGTCATTCTTTTAGCATTGGAGGCAGAAAAGGCATAATTATGGTGTCTCAAGTCTTCTATGTGAATTTGAATGTGGATTTTACCTATAAGGCTACAGGTTTTTCTTTTTTCTTTTTTTGTCAAAGTATGCCACATGGACCAGAGGAAAAAAATGGAGGTATTGTTGTTGAACTGAGTGAAGTCCAGAGGTCAGGGTACAGGATAGTTCTAGAAATCTAAATCAAAGTGGTGAGATTGCATGGAAGAAGGAGCCTGTCTTCTTTCAGCATGTCTGTATTTTCAGTATTGATATTTTATGATGCTGGGGATTGAACTCAGGGCATTGGATAAACTAAGCAAGTGTTCAACCAGTGAGCTACACTGCATGTTGTGTTATCTCACTCACTTGGTATGGGATTCAGGGTGATGGAGTGTGTGTATGTATGTGTGTATGTGTTTATTTTATGCACTATTCCATTTGTATAAGTGAACTCTATGATGACTAGTGTTCATTGTCAATTTAATATACCTTGGAAGACATACATTCTGGAAAGCATTGCCTCCATCAGATTTGTCTGTGAGAATGTCTGTGGGCATTGTCTTGATTGCTAATTGATACAGGAGGACCTAGGTCACTGTGGGTGGTACTATCCTTAGGCAACTGGACCTGGGATATTTATAAGAAAGGTAGTTGGAATGTGAGTGAGGGATCAAGCCAATAAGCAAACGTCCTCTCTATTTCTGCTTCAATTCCTTCTTCTAGGCTCCTGGCTTGAGCTCCTGCCCTGGCTTTCCTTGTTAATGGAAGTTAATACAAACCCTTTCCCTTGTAAATTGCTTTTGGTCATGGTTTCTATTACAATAACAGAAATCAGACTAGTGCATTCTCATTGCCTCATGAGACTAAATGAAAGTGAGGACAATTTGGAAATTCCCTAGGAGAAAACTTTTGGAAAAAATGATCCACCTTCAGATAGAGTTGAAGACAGCAGGCACTGAGCAAAGTATAGGTCATACTTACCAATGCAAGTGTAAGAAGAAAAGAAATGCTTTGCTCTCATTGAATCTTTCATACTTTGAAGCCATGAAGTCATTCTGTAATTGCCAGAAAGTGAGATGTTCTAAATCTCTTACATTTTTTGCTATGTTTTCTTCTGCAATGTCCATCAAGTCTCTCTCTGTCTTTCTCTCTCTTTCTCTCTCTCTCTCTCTCCCTCTCTCTCTCCACACCCTCTCTCTCTCTCCCACATACACACACACACACATACATACACACACACACACACACACACACACACACACAAACACACACTCACAAACACACACTCACTAGAAGTTCTTTGAAGACTCATACGTATGGTTTCTACAAGTGGAAGATTGGAAGGGTCGTTGCTTTCTTCTGCAAATAAGCAGATTTGAGATTAGGTTCAAAAGTGGGGATTCCGGCCTAACTTCAGTTTAGTAACTCACCTAGACAGCATATAGGTTCCTTTTGCTAGAAAGAAAAAACAAAAAGAAGAAAGAAAGAAAGAAAGAGAGAGAGAGAATGAAAGAAAGGAAGGAAGGAAGGAAGGAAGGAAGGAAGGAAGAAAAAACGCAAGAAAGGGCTGTCCAATGGAATTTTTTTGGCAACAGAAATTGTTACTAGCTTCAATGCTGAGTACTGTAGCCAGTAGCTATATAGAGCCACCAAAAAGTCGAATTTGTCTATTTTATTGAGGAACTGAGTTATTTTATTTTATTTAAATCAAGCTTAAATGGCCACATGTGGCCGGCTGCTAGCTGCCACATTAGACAGCGTAGCTATGGGATCAGAAGCCTAGTGTTGAATCCTGATCTCATTATCAACTGCCTGTGACCTTAAGCGAGCTACCTCCCCTCATTGTGCTTTAGTCTTACAGGCTTTCATGAAATCCAAAGTTCTTAGCCTGAATTCTAAAGAGTTCTCTGATCCAGGTTTCAGCTTTATCATTTATTAGTCTCTCCTGTGTTTGCTAATTCCACAGTATTTGGTTGCTCTCTGAAAATGGTTAATATTTTCCACCTACGGGTCTCAGCTGTAAGTTAAAGAAAATCCAATTCAAATTTATTTAAGAAAAAGTGAACTTTTGTCTCTGGCATCGTGCATAGCTGGATCTGGATTGTCTGGTCCTCTGGTCCTTGCCCACCTCTGTATCAAGCAAAGTGCTTAGGGGAGGAATGTGTTGATTAAGCAAACCTAGTTCCCATGTCTGTCCTTGATTTCATTCATACAAAATTACATGGGCTAGGAAGAATGAGATCATTTCTCCAGTGGCAGTCAAAATCAAACACAGACAAAAATCAATAAGTAGCATGTAGATCTGCATTGTTTCCTCTAATCCCTGATCATTGGAAGTTTAAAATGGTTTCCTCTAATCCGTGATCATTGGAAGTCTACTGATTGTTTAAAATGGTGGTAGGAATGGAGCACTGTCCATGTGGTCTGAGCTCACCTCACAGGAAACTCCTCTGGTTAAAAAGCAGCTACTTCACTACAGACTATACTGAATAAGGTCCCTTCCTCTATCCCACACTCTAAGAGAGACCACGTGGTCCTTTTCATAGTGGAATCCAAGTTGAGGCATGAAGTCTCCTCTCACTTGCTGATCAGATACTGATTTCCAGAGTGGCCTTG
>JADRCD010238033.1:0-16976 GCA_019843815.1 Montemys delectorum
TTTTTGTTTTTTTGTTTTTTTGTTTTTTCGAGACAGGGTTTCTCTGTGTAGCCCTTGCTGTCCCGGAATTCACTCTGTAGACTAGTACCTCGAACTCAGAAATCCACCTGCCTCTGTTTTCTAAGTGCTGGGATTAAAGACGTGCACCACCACCACCTGGCCTCTTTCTTTCTTCTCTTTCTTTCTTTCTTTCTTTCTTTCTTTCTTTCTTTCTCTCTCTCTCTCTCTCTTTCTTTCTCTCTCTCTTTCTTCCCTTCCCTTCCTTCCTTCCTTCCTTCCTTCCTTCCTTCCTTTCTTTCTTTCTTTCTTTCTTTTTCATCAAGATTTAATTTTTTGTCTCTTGAGTTGGAGGCCAGCCTGATCTACAGAGAGAGTTCCAGGACAGCAAGGGCTGCACAGAGAAACTCTGTCTCAAAAAAAAAAAAAAAAAAATTCTTATTTTATTTATGTCTATGTCTGTATGAGCCATCTCTCCAGCTCTAGTCTAGTAACCCAGACTGTGAGTATGCAAATGAGCATGGGAATATAAAATGTCTCTGTCATATCTTTTCCAAAGTGAGGGAAGAGGGTATAGCTCAATTGGTAACATGCTTGCGTAGCACGCACAAGGCTCTGAGTCCAGACCCTGAACATCAACAGCATGCTGGCGCATGTCTGGAGTTCCAGCCTCCTATTCTTTTTTTTTTTGTCTTTTCGAGACAGGGTTTCTCTGTATAGCTCTGGCTGTCCTGGAACTCACTCTGTAGACCAGGCTGGCCTTGAACTCAGAAATCCACCTGCCCCTGCCTCCCAAGTGCTGAGATTAAAGGCGTGCGCCACCACCGCCCGGCCCAGCCTCCTATCCTTTTATTTTTATGTCTTTGACGTGGCTATGTCTAGCTATGTAGACCAGGCTGGCTTTGAACTCACAGAGATCTGATTGCCTCTACCTTCCAAGTAAAGTAATTAAGAACCTGAACCAGCCGGGTAGTGGTGGCACACACCTTTAGTCCCAATACTTGGGAAGCCAAGACAGGCAGATCTCTGAGTCTGAAGCTAGCCTGGTCTACAGAGTTAGTTTCAGGATAATCAGGGCTGCCCAGAGAAGCCCTACTCTTCTTCTTCTTCTTCTTTTTTTTTTTTTTTTGGAGCAGAGTTTCATGCTAGCCCAAGCTAGTCTAGAACTTAGTATGAAAAGGTCAGCTCAGGAACTTTGGGAAGGTCATAGAACACTCGCCCTTCTGGAAGGGAGAGGCTAATTAACATTCCTCAGACCACAGGATGGGAACAGACCTGCAGGTGAGGACACATTCCACAGGATAGACCCTTGTTGCCCACCTTCAGACAAGGAAAGTCCTTGCCACCTCATTCCCTGAAGACCAACCAGTTTAAAAAGTCACACTGTTCTGCCAATCACATTGTGCCTAATGGCTGCTGCCCTGGAAACTGTATCAAAGCTCACTGAACAAGTTGTGTGGGGTCGTCACCTCTCCTTTGGGTCTAGGATGACCCCAGTGCACTGGAACAATAAATTCCTCTTGCTTTTTGCATGGATTCAGGCTCCACGTGGTTCACTCAGGGGGTCTCTGGTAAGCTAAAGCTCGACAGAGGCTTACAACTACATGGGGCCCACAACACAAAATGGCTCAGCAGGTAAAGGTGCTTGACTACCAAGCACGCCAACCTGAGTTTGGTCCCTGGGACCCACGTGGCAGAAGGAGAGAAGTGACCCCTGAAATTGTCCTCTGACACCTGCCCCCATATGTGAACCAAAGCGCATGTGCCCTATCTCACTAAAATAAGTTCAAAAAAATTAAAAATTGGATTTCAGTATGTAGCTCAGGCTGGCCCTGGACCCTCAACAATCCTTCTGTCTCAAATACTGAGTGTTGGAATTACAGATAGGAATCACTACATCTGGGCAGATGGTAGATTCATAGTATACTATTATACTTCTTTTTTTTCTGTTTTTGTTTGTTTCTCTGCATACATAGCCCTGGCTGTCCTGGAACTCACTCTGTACACCAGGCTGGCCTCAAACTCAGAGATCCACCTGCCTCTGCCTCCCAAGTGCTGGGATCAAGGCGTGCGCCACCACTGTCCAGCTTTTTTTCTTTTTTCTTTTTTTTCTTTTTTTTGAGACAGGGTCCCGCTCTGTAGCCCTGGCTGGCCTGGAATTAGCTATTTGGACCAGATGGATTTTGAATTCCTAGAGATCTGTCTGCCTTTGCCTTTCAAGCTCTGAGGTTAAAGGGCTGTGCCACTTCACCCTGCCACATCTACTCATTGATTTTTTTTTGGTATGTGAGCGTTTGTATGTGCAAACGTTTGCTTGTGTGTGTATGTGTGTGTTCAAGTGTGTGCATATACATGCATGTGGAATCATTTCCTTCTATCCTTTGGGTGCCAGCATTGAACCCAGGTTGTCAAGTACTGCAGCAAGAAAGAGCCTTTCCTGTTAAGTCACCTTTATTGTCCCGTATTTTACAGTGATTTTGATTTAATTAACTTCGGCTTTTAGACAGGGTCTATTGTAGCCGGGGATGTTCTTGAACTCCTGATCCTCATCCCCCATTACCAAGGGCTGGGATGTCAATGCCTGGCTTTTTACCCTGGATTTAATAGGCTGAGAAGCAGCTAGCTCAGTAGTGGGGAGGCGGGGCTCAAGCTGGGTACCTTGGTGCTGGGTAGAGAGCAGGCTCGGCTTGTTCACAGGTGCCGCTGAGCAGGCTGGGCCTGACTGTGGAGCGGCCTGGTCCAGGTTGAGAAACTGGGATTTCAGAGCCTCCCTGAGTCACTGGGCTCAAGCTTTTGTCCTGGTTAACAAGAGCAGCTTCCTGGGGTGAGGTCACAAGGGAGCGTCCCATTTAGCCTATTAAATCCCTGTGCCTGGGGCTTGGGTCGGCTGTGTCTAGTGAGGTTGTCCTCAGAGAGGGGGGACAGGTGACACAGCTTACTATTTTTTGACCTCCACAAACAACCGCACTGACGCTGAGTCTATCATGACGGCAGGCACATATACATACACAATAAGTAAATGTTAAAAAAAAAAAATTGAGGTCGGGCATGGTGACCCTTGTCCTTAATTCTGTCAGAGGCAGGGGGATCTCTGTGAGTTCCAGGACAGCCTGGTCTACAAAGTGAGTTCCAAGACAGTCCACAGTGCATAGAGAGATCATCTTTTTTTTTTTTTTCCTCTCTTTTTAAAGATTTCTTTTATTTATATGAGTACTATAGCTGTCTTCAGACACACCAGAAGAGGGCGTCAGATCTCATTACAGATGGCTGTGAGCCACCATGTGGTTGCTGGGAATTGAACTCAGGACCTCTGGAAGAGCAGTCAGTGCTCTTAACCGCTGAGCCGTCTCTCTAGCCCATTTCTTTATTCTTACTACCGGAATATGTGTGTGGCTGCGTGGCTCTGTCTCAGTACAGGCTTGCAGGGACTCCAGTCTCCAGCAGTTCTGAGCTGTCTAAGGTGGTTGCTAGGGACTGATGTGGGGGAGAGGATGCTCTGGAAGAGTAGTAAGTGCTCTTAACGGCTCAGTCACTTCCCCAGACCCTAGAAATCACCTTTAAAGAAAAAAAAATTCCCACCAAAATAAAGGAAGAAGAAAGAAGAACAAAGGCCCTGGAATTAGGCCAAGGTGTGGGTTCTGAGGTGTGGGTGCAGGTGAGGTGGAGGTATATGGGCTTGGGGCATGGATGGGGGTACGGGGATGTGGGTTTGGAGTCTATAGTTTTAGGGGGTGGGAGTATGAATTTGTATGCTGAGGATGGAGGTGAGGGAGAAGCAGAGGCGCCATGCCGAGGACTAGGGTTTTGGGGGTGGGAGATAAGATCAGCTCCAAGTGGTGTGATTCTCCTGTGTTTGCTCTGCATGTTCTAGAAAAGACAAGTGATGGGAGTTTCCAGCAGTGCTCGTTTTGTTTTTTGTTTTTTTTTTAAAGATTTATTTATTATTATATCTAAATACATGGTAACTGTCTTCAGACACACCAGAAGAGGGTCAGATCCCATTACAGATGGTTGTGAGTTACCATGTGGTTGCTGGGATTTGAACTCAGGATCTCTGGAGGAGCAGTCAGTGCTCTTAACTGCCGAGTCATCTCTCGAGCCCCCCCCCCAACACAGGGTTGGACAGGTCCCTGTACTAGCTGGCGACTGGCTTAACACTAGGCAGGCATAGGATATTTCCCTCGGCTCAGCAGACTCTAGCCGGCAGTGCAATTCTGTAAAGATGAGGGAAAACCCCAAGTGGATTTGTTTGTTTATATTCAGAGTGTTCTTTCTAGGGGCCGGGACAGCAGGGAAAGGCAAGGCCACCTGGCAGGCCAGTGTGCTCTGCATGGACACAGAGGAAGGTTGGGCATGGGCAGAGCTGGGTCAGGAGAGGTGCTGGCTGGTGAAGTGAAGCTTCATTGTGCCAACTCTGGGCCCAGATAGGACAGAGGTGGGAAGGAGGGGTGGAGACGTCAATGTCAAAGGACAGAGCTGCCCGCAACAATCAGTTGAGTAACAAGAAGGGCCTGGGAAGAGATTCCCTCCTTCTTCGTCGCAATATATTGTTATCTGACCTGTTTAATCAGGGACTCTCTTGTGCCCTTCTGTTCTCAGATACAAATTCCAAATCCGAGCTGCAATTACAGGATATTATTGTCTGGGTACAAGTGCTGACTGGCAGCTTAGTGGGTGGGTGCCAGGCCCGGATCCGTGTATACCATAGACTGGTATGTTGTGAGCCAGGCTCTGCAGGTGGGAAGGATCCATAGGCATCCAAGGCACCATGTGTGGGGGTATGTGGGGCTGAGGCGGACGTGTACGTGTGTGCTCGTTCCTCGAAGGCTCACTGAAGCAAGTCTGACCCCAGAGCTCTTTCTACAATACTTTCGAAACAAAGGTTAGAGCTAGGTGTGGAGACACACAACTGTAATCCCAAATAGCTGAGCAGGGAGGATCAGGGCTCCAAGGCCAGTCAGCCTTGGCTGCATGACCAGGGAGGCTTGCCTACCTGGAATATGAGAGACCCTGTCTCAAAAAATAAAAAACAAACAGCCAGGATCCACCTCAGGGGTCAGTTCTTTGTGAGGCCGAAACAAACTTTGATGTGTTTTCATTACATTTGATTTGGTGTTCAAATTCAATTCCTGGATTTTTTTTTTTTTTTTTTTTTTGGATCTTTGAGACAGGATTTCTCTGTGTAGCCCTGGCTGTCCTGGAACTCACTCTGCAGATCAGGCTGACCTTGAACTCAGAAATCCACCTGCCTCTGCCTCCCAAGTGCTGGGATTAAAGGCGTGCGCCACCACTGCCTGACCAGATTTTTTTTTTTTTAAAGCTAGATTTATTTATTAAGGTGAGCTGGGGGCTGGAGAACGGTGGCGAAGGATGCTTGCCATTCTTCTCTGAGGACCCTGTTTAGTTCCTATGCCTCACATCAGGCAGTGCACAACAGCACCCTCTGCTGGCTGCTGAGCATGTCTGCACACATGTGGCCTGCACACACCCAAACACACACACACACATACACACACACACACACACACACAGACACACACACACACACACATACACACATACACACATACACACACACACACATACACACACATATACACACACACACACATACACACACACATACACACACACACACATACACACACACATACACACACACATACACACACACACAAATGACTCTTTCAAAAGTGATTGCAAAGACTTTTTTTGTTTTTTTGTTTTTGTTTTTTTTCTCTGCATAGCCCTGGCTGTGCTGGAACTCGCTCTGTAGACCAAGTTGGCCTCAAACTGACAGAGATCCACCTGTTTCTGACTTTTAAGTGCTGGGACTAAAGGCATGTGACAACACTGCTTGAAACAATTACTTTAATTTAGGCTTTGTTGGAAAGTAGAATGTATAACGAGATAGTGGTTACAGAGCCAATTGATCTGCTGCATATTGGTTTATTTGGAATATTATATTCCCATCCAGCTTATTTTTATTTTATTTTGAGGTATAATGCATGAAAAGAAAAAAGCTAAGTGGTTTCACACGCCTTTGATCCCAGCACTGGGGAGGCAGAGGCAGGTGAATGTCTGAGTTTGTGGCCAGCTTGGTTTTCGGAATGAGTTCCAGGACACCTAGGATTACACAGAAAAACTCTCTCTTTAAAAACCAGAAAATAGCTCTTTTGAGTCTTGGCTCCAAGATGACCAAAAAAAGAAGAAACAACGGCCGTGCCAAAAAGGGCCGAGGTCATGTGCAGCCAATTCGCTGCACGAACTGTGCCCGGTGCGTGCCCAAGGATAAGGCCATTAAGAAGTTTGTCATCCGGAACATTGTAGAAGCCGCTGCTGTCAGGGACATATCTGAAGCAAGCGTCTTCAACGCCTATGTGCTTTCCAAGCTCTATGTCAAGCTGCATTACTGTATGAGCTGTGCCGTCCATAGCAAGGTCATTAGGAATCGATCCCGGGAAGCCGGGAAGGACCGGACACCCCCACCGCGATTCAGGCCTGCTGGCACTGCACCACGACCTCCACCAAAGCCCATGTAAAGAGGTGGTTTTGTAAGGGCGGAAGGAATACTTCATGGAAAAATAAAATGGAAGTTCTACTTTAAAAAAAAAAAAAAAAAACAAAAAAAAAATAAATAAATAAATAAGCATCTAAAAAAACAAAAGAAAAAAGCTAATTTTTTATAGTGCCTGCTTCACACTTTTCTACACACACACACATATATATGTATATGTATATGCACACATATATACATATATATATGTACACACACATATATACATATATACACATATATACATCTGTATGTGTGTATGTGTACATACACATACACACACACAGATACACATACATGTGTGGCGCCGCCTCCAGCCCTTCTGATTGCTGGATAGTCCCCGGTGCCTGTAAATTTCCCTCCTCTGCTTCTTCAGGGATCATCCCTACCAGAGGCAGCTGCTGCTCAGACTCCCACAGGCAGCTAGCTTTGCCCAGTCTTGAACTTCCTAGAAGTGGAGGCACACTGCATGCACACCATATGTCTGGCTCCTTTTTTTTTTTTTTAAATTAACCTTTGTTTTATTTTTATGTATATGGGTGTTTTCCCCTGTAGGTACATGTGTGTACCATGTGTCTACAGTACCCTGAGCAGTTACAGATGGTTGTGAGCTAACCATGCCTCTTTGGTTTTTTGAGCTGGTTTTGTTGTGTAGGGGAACCTGTACTTCGTTGTTGTTGTTGTTGTTGTTGTTGTTGTTTGGTTTTTCGAGACAGCGTTTCTCTGTATGGCTCTGGCTGTCCTGGAACTCACGCTGTAGACCAGGTTGGCCTCGAACTCAGAAATCCGCCTGCCTCTGCCTCCCAAGTGCTGGGATTAAAGGCGTGCGCCACTACCGCCCAGCTGGCCTCAAACTTTTTATATAGTCCTGACTGGCTTTGAGTTTCTGATCCTCCTGCCTCTGCCTCCCGAGTGCTGAGAGTCACAGGTGTGTGGACCATCGTGACCACCAGGCTTATCTATCTTTTTGAAGGAGAAATTTCATAAATTTCTTCAGATCCACAATCCTTCCCCTGGAATTCCCCGGGACAGGGAGGGTTTCAGATTTCAGAATCATTCACCCTTTAGGGAGCGTCAGGTGATTGTGTAAAAGGCCAGGTTGGTTCTGGACAGCCCTGGGCAAACACAGAGACCTTTCTGAGCAAGGTCTATGAATATTCACGTGCAGAGAGATGTTACAAGTGCCTGTAAATAACTTCACCTCAGTTCAGGTCCATTCTCTTGCCAACTCAGTTCACTTGAGGTCAAGCCTGGCAGCCAAGCACAGTTGTGATAGCGTGTGCCTGTGCCTTATCTAGCCTGTGGCTCTCGAGCCTCCCAGGATTTTGAAATTGAGAACAAAGGACAGTTTACAGCAGGACCTGAGGCAATTTTGTGACCCCATGGGAGACAAACACTACCTGGGTGCTTTCTCCCCCCTCCCCCGCCCCAGCTTCATAAACATGGGCTAGTACTGTGTAGATATCAAGGATATGGCTCCACTTGATGATGGGAACCAGCCAAAGCTCCTGGGAGACTCTCTGCCTCAGCTTTGGTTTTATAAAAGAAACCTGACTCACTGCTTTGGGGTGATGGAGCTCAAGTGGAAGAGTGCTGAACAGAGCTTGTCCACTTGCATGAGGGGTCCTGGGTTCTATTCCCACCCAGCATACACGGAAGGAGGGCAAGAAGGGACAGAGGAGAGAGGAGAAGAGAGGAAGGAAGGAAGGGAGGGAGGGAGAGAAGGAGGGAGAGAAGGAGAAAGAGAAGGGAGGAAGGGAGGAAGGAAGGAAGGAAGGAAGGAAGGAAGGAAGGAAGGAAGGGAGGGAGGGAGGGAGGGAGAGAGAGAGAGAGAGGGAGGAAGAGAGGGAGGAAGAGAAGGGAGGGAGGAGGGAGGGAGGGAGGGAGCAAGCAAGTAAGCAAGTAAGCCAGGCTGATGTGTACCCCTATAAGACCAACATTCAGTAGACTGAGTCTGGAGAATCGGAGCGAAAAAAAGTCTTCCTTTCTTCTACTTTTCTTCTTCTTCTTCTCCTCCTCCTCCTTCTCCTCCTTCCCCCCCCCCCCCCCCCCCCTCCTCCTCCTCCTCCTTCTTCTTTTTTGAGACAGGGTTTCTCTGTGTAGCCCTAGCTGTCCTGAAATTCACTCTGTAGACCAGGCTGGCCTCGAACTCAGAATTCCACCTGAGTGCTGGGATTAAACACGTGCACCACCATGCCTCGTGAGACCTTTCCTAAAACAGAAGAGAACTCCTAGAGATGACAGAGGAGGAAGCAGGCCATTCACCCAGCTGGGAAGTGCCGGTCTAGTAAGGGCTTAACCTTGGCCCTCTGCTTGTGGACCTGATTTCTTTACTGGGATTCCGTATAGTGGTTCCGTTCATGACCGCAGGTGTCAGGGGACAAGAAGAAAGGAGCTGGAGATCAAGGAGGCTGAGGGGAGAGAGGAAGCAGAGGCAGTCTTGACTCCCTGCAGGGGAGAGCTGGCACGAACCCAGGGCACTTGCTGTGTGCCAGGCCCTGGGGACAAGGATAAAGAGCGTCAATTTCTCTAGTCCTTCCTCCCCCCTCCTTAGCAGACACTAAGGAGCACACTCCAAAAACTAGGAGTGGCTTCCGCATCCTCCCCGCGTCTGTAGCCTCCATAGGATGGGGCTCTCTTCTCTATCCTTAGTCAAAATGCCTGGTCTAGGGAGCTAAAGGAATGCTGATTCAGCAGTTGAGGGCACTGACGGCTTTAGGGGAACCAGGTTCAATTCCCAGTGCCTACATGGTGGCTCACAACCATCCATAACTCCAGTCCCAGGGCACCCAATGCCCCTTTCTGACTTCTGTGGCTACATGGTACATATATGTACATAATAAGCAAAACATCCCTACACATTAAATAAATACATCTAAAATGCACAACACTAACAAGCAGAAAAGAAGCCAACCCGGGTGTTCCGCAACGGTTGGTTACATTGTTTCTTTTTTTTCTTTTGAGACACAATCTTGTGTATCCCAGGCTAGCCTTAAACTTGCTGCGTAGCTAGCTGTGACCTTGAAAGTTCTATTCTCCTGCCTCCACCACCCAAGTCCTGGGATTACTTGGATATTTTTTTTTTATTACATTTTGTCTTAGTTAAGGTCTCTATTGCCGTGATAAAACCCTAAGACCAAAAGCAATTCGGGAGGAAAGGTTTTCTTTGGCTTACATACCCTCAGTCATAGCCCTCAGGGGCAATCAAGGCAGCAATCAAGACCAGAACCTGGGGTAAGAACTGAAGCAGAGGCCATGGAGGAACGCTATTTACTGACTTGCTCCCCACAGCTTGCTCAGTCTGCTTTCTGATACAACCAAGGACCACCTGCTCAGGGTGGTACCTCCAAGAGTGAGCAGAGGTACCACTCTTTAATCTTTAATTCCCACATGCTAATCTGATGGAGGCATTTTGTCAATTAAGAGTTCCTCTTCTCGGGGAATGGAGAGATGGCTCAATGGTTACGGGCACTGGCTGCTCTTCCAGAGGACCTGGGTTCAATCCCACCTCCCCCCCCCCCCAATATGGCAGCTCACAACTGTCTATAATTTCAGTTCCAGGGGATCTGACACCCTCATATCTACATGCAGGTAAAAACCAATGCACAGACAATAAAAGGATCTCCTCTTCCCAGATATGTCTAGGTTTGGATCAAACTGACACAAACAGCTACATTTATTTATTTACTTATTATTTCTTTATATTTTATGTACTATGTGTGGGCACCTACATGCCATGGCTACACATTTTAGGAGTTGGTTCTCCTTCTACCACGTGGGTCCTGAGGATTGAATCCAGGGATCAGGCTTGGTGGCAAGTGCCTTTCTTACTCTCTGGAGCCATTTCACCAGCCCGAATTGGACTTGCTCATGTCTGTATGCCTATACGGCAATTCACCTAAGACCCTCCTGCCTGTGAACTTATTTATTTTGAAGGTGATTTTCATGTATCCCATGCCTGACCTTGAACTTCTGGTCCTCCTGTCTTTGGCCCCAAATTGCCGATCGTACAAGAATACTGTGTCATACCCGGTTTTGTGCAGTTCTGGGGATGGATGCTAGCAAACATGGTCGCCTAAGCTACATCACCAACCTCCAGCGATTGCATTTATCGGACTGTCTCCGTGCAAGCAGGAAGCTGCTCACCACAGTGCAGTTTGCAATAGAAGCTCATGGAAGGCAATCCTAGTGTTCAGCGAACCAGTGAGTGCAACTGGCTCTGACCACCCTGGGTGAATAATGCTTGTCTCACTGTGTGCGTGAGCCGGCATGATCACGGTGCTCATGGGGAGATGGAAGGACACCTTGCAAGACTTGATTCCTTTCTTCCACCTAGTCACTAGGTGGTTCCTAGTCCTAGCGGACCCCAGAGATTGGACTCAGGTCATTCATTGTCTTGGCAACAAGCTCCTGTACCAGCTCAGGTAATGTGCCTGTCCTTTACCTCACAAAGTACCCTGGCTTGAACTTGCCATCCTCCTGCCTCAGCCCCCTCCTTCCACGAAACTGGAATTACAAGTGTCTGTCACTGGGCCTGGTTTATACTGAGTTTCCTAAATTGCCTTTTACTTTTGGTCATGATTTCTCTGATTAGGGGAAAAGGGAAAACAACCAATGAGAACACTCTAGTTGTTAGGGGAAAAACTGGGGGACAGATGCAGGCACTTCTTCATCACTCCTGAGCCGGGAGGAGAGTGAATCCCCCCCAACCTTCCTCCCCCCTCCCCCTGCTAAAGCCAGGTCCCTTATTTAGGCAGAGCGGTCCCCAGCCCAGTTTGCGTCAGGAGTCCTTCCCCAAGCATCTCTCCTTCCTCTTTCACCAGCAGCAGTGTGGCCAGCTGCAGCCGGCTCTCTCCCGGGGGCCTCCCTGCTCCTTGGTAGCGACGGCCCAGGCCAAGCTGCACATCTGTACCTCGTTAGAGGCGGTCAGCACCAAAGCCGGCACATCTGGCTGCGGCGAGACAAAGTGCACTGCGGGGCAGCGAAGGGGAAGGTGCACGTCAGGACAGGGCCGCCCGGGACCGCTGACATCTGGACGGTGGAGGGTGGCCGGTGACCGGCTGCAGCAGGCCTTGTGCTAGCCAGCCTGGCCCCGGTCCCTCAGTGCGGCAGAGCTGAAGTGTTGCTGGCTGGCCTGCCCCACCTGCAGGCTTTGGAGGGGCGGGTGCTCTGCTGCGTGGGGAGACTTGAGCCAAGAGACCTACTGTGAGAACAGGGGCAGCGACTCCCCAGCTTATGGTGGCCAGGCCTTGTGGCTGCAGGCAGCTGTTAGGAGGAGGACCCGTGGGTCTGACCTGGACTCCAGGACACCTGCAGGCCCCCCGGGGTTGTACCACGTGTCAGCTTCAGGGCCTGAGAGACTCAGGGTCAGCAGTCTGCCGGTTCTTGCCTTCAGGCTGCAGCTGCAACTCCTAAGGTCTTCTCTGAAGTTGGCGGGAGATGAAAGTCACTGACCAACCAATGGAAGGCTAGAAAGCCACAGAGCAGTCCCAGCCCTTCCCCGAAGCTCTGCAGCCTTGGTCTCTCCTGGAATGGACCTCGTTATCACAGGAACCGCCAGCTCCCCCAGCCTATGATCCCCAGCTCCCACCCCCAGCCCCGTCCTGGTCCACCGCAGAGGGCAGAAGTAGCTATCCTAGAAAGAAGACACAGGGTTGGGGGCAGCCATTAGGATAGAAGCTCAGAGACGAGACCATCCAGGGAGAGGCTCAAGCTCTTCACTGTAGGATGGGATTCCCACCTCTTCTCTGAGACGGGATCTCAAGGAATTCAGGCTGCCCTCGGACTCACTGTGTAGCCCAGGCTACTCCTGAATTCCAGATCCTCCCTGCCTCCGCCTCCCGAGTGCTGGGATTACAGGCACGTACCACTATAACTCTCCTCCCAGAGGATCCAACACCCTCTTGTTGGCCTCTATGGAGGCAGAAAGATCAGAAGTTCAAAGAACCTTGGGCTTCTGAGATACATAAGACGGTTTCAAAAATAAAGACATTAAAAATATATACTCTGAGCCGGGCAGTGGTGGCTCACGCCTTTAATCCCAGCACTTGGGAGGCAGAGGCAGGCGGATTTCTGAGTTCGAGGCCAGCCTGGTCTGCAGAGTGAGTTCCAGGACAGCCAGGGCTGCACAGAGAAACCCTGTCTCAAACAAAACTAAATATATATATATATCTGTAGCAGATATATTATTATATACATACATGCATACATAACAGGAGGAATTGTTTTATACATTTCTTTTGGGAATAATTTTGTCTTTTGATATAGGATCTTATACGTTGCCCTGGCTGTCCTGGAACTTGCTGTTTAGACTAGGCTAGCTTCAAACTCAGAGAGATCCACCTGCCTCTGCCTCCTGAGTACTAGAATAAAAGGTGTGGACCACCACATACAACTCAATCTTTTTTTTTTTTTTTCTTGAGGCAGTGTCTTGCATTATAGATTGGATTGGCTTGAAATTCACCAGGGAGCCCAGGCTAACCCTGAAAGGGTGGCAATCCCTCTGCCTCAGCCTCCCAAGTGTTGGGATTCTAAGCATGAACCCAACCATTAGTGCTTGGTTAATTTTCGATTTATAGAAAAGTGGTAGAGATTTCCTCTAAACTCTTCAGCCTGCCTACTTCTTCAAAGATTATCGTGTTGCATAACTAGGGTGCATTTGCCAAAGTTAAGAAATTAACCTTGGCACAGAACCATGAACTAAAGCAGACCTTTCCTGTCACCGTTTCCCCAATACATGTGTGACTTCACACTTGCCTACTCCCACATTAGGAAATTAGGGGAAAAAATTATATGTATGTATAGGATCTGTTGGGACATGGAGGCAGGAGAATCAGGAGTTCAAGATTGGCCTCAACAGTGTTCATATACATACACCTACTCAGAAACACACACACACACACACACACACACACACACTCACACTCACACACACACTCACACATACCACATACACACACTCACACATACCACATACACACGCATATATCACCCCCATACACACTCCCATACACACACCACCCAAACCTTGGCCCTCTGCAAAAGCAGTGCCTCCTTTTAACTGCTGAGCCATCTCTCGGGGCTCCCTCCTTATGTATTTTGACAACAGAATCAAGTACCAGTTGTTAAGTTTAAGATGAAGTGAGTGGTCAGCCGGATGGCTCAGCGTGCAGAGGCGCTTGCTGCCAAGGCTGGTGACCCAAGATTGATCCTTGAAACCCAAATGGTGGAAGGAGAGAGCTGATTCCTGCAAGTTGCCCTCTGACCTCCAAGTCCAGGCTGTGGTACTCACACACACACACGCCCTGCTTCCATCACTCCCCCCCCAAAGAGATAAGTGTAAAAACATTTTCCAAAGTTTTTGGAAATAACTTTGGAAATTTTTTAGTTTCCCGATTGTACTCATCATGTTTTGAGCTCCCAACAGTTACTCTGGCCTTTGGCTACTGGCCACCACATTGGTTAGCTCAGGTCTAAGAGACTGAATGAGTTCCTGTAGGGGGCTTTAGTCACTCTTGGAGCCTAGGCCTGCTCCGGGAGAATTCTAATCTGTTTTGTTTCATTGATTTGGTGTGTGTGTGTGTGTGTGTGTGTGTGTGTGTGTGTTTGCGTGCGCGCGTGCATGTGTATGTGCACATGCTGCGAGTGCACACACAGATGCACATACACACACACGTAGGTGTACATGTCAAGTGTCAGTTCCTATGGAACTGCCCATCTTGTGTTTATATTTATTTATTTAAGATAGGATCTCCCGGCCGGGCAGTGGTGTTGCATGCTGATGGGGAACCGTGGCGGCGACCTCGTCAGAAAGCACCACACACTAGGCCCAAAAAGTTCCATGTAAGAGGTTTAATTAAGAGAAGGAGAGGGGGCAGTAGCGAGGAAAGAGAGAGAAGGGAGAGAGAGAGAGAGAAAGGAATGCTCCTCGTATTTATATGATTGCTGACGTGTATAGCCAGGTAAAGGTTGGAGGTGATTCCAATGGATTCTGGGAATATGGCGGCCATTGCTCGGCAATAGGTCTCTGAGACCCGCCCATGAGTCACTACAGGCTTTGGATGCTAACACATGCCTTTAATCCCAGCACTTGGGAGGCAGAGGAAGGCAGATTTCTGAGTTGGAGGCCAGTCTGGTCTACAGAGTGAGTTCCAGGACAGCCAGGGCTACACAGAGAAACTCTGTCTCAAAAAAACAAACAAAACAACAAACAACAAAAAAAAAGAGTCTCCCTAGCTAGCTTGGAACAAACTATGTAGACCAAGCTGGTCTCAAACTCAGATGTTCATCTGCCTCCTGAGTACTAGGATTAAAGACAAGAGTCCACAAAGCTTCTAATTTTTTTTAAAAAATTATTTATTTATTATCTATAAGTAGACTGTAGCTGTCTTCAGACACACCAGAAGAGGGCATCAGATCAAATTACAGATGGTTGTGAGCCACCAATGTGGTTGCTGGGATTTGAACTCAGGACCTCTGGAAGACTTGTGAGTGCTCTTAACCACTAAGCCATCTCTCCAGCCTCTAAAACTTCTAATTTTTAAAACTAGCACACCCAGTCCCATCTGGCTTTATATTTATTTGTTCGTATGTGTGTGTGTGTGTGTGTGCTCATGTGTGTGTTTCCGTGCCACAGAACTATGCATGTGGAGAATAGAAGACACCTGGAGGACTTAGTTCTGACACATGGCTCCCAGGGATTGAATCTAGGTCATCAGGCTTGGCAGCCTTTCTCTACCAAGCCAGCTGGACAGCCCCACCTTGCTGTCCGAGGCAGGGCATCTCAGGATGGATCTGAGGAGTGTCCATTAAGCTTGCCTAGCTGGCCGCTGAGCTCCTGCCATCCCTTTGATTTGGACTTTGAGATTACAAGCATATGCTGCTATAGCTGGCCTTTTACCTGGGTGCTGGGAATTGAACTCGGGTCCACACGCCTCTGTGGTAAGCCCTTTCTGAATGAGTTATCTGCCAGGCCTTGTCTCGTTTTTGTTGTTGTTGTTGTTGAGACAGGCTATGTCACAATTCAATATGCAAACCAGAATGACCTGGAACTTCTGATCTTCCTGCCTCCATATACTGAGTGCTGAGATTTCAAGGCCAGGCATAAGCCACCAGAGCCTGTTTATTGCATACCGCAAAAGTACGCTACCAACAGAGCCATATCCATCCCTGGTTCTCTTGTCTTGCTCTCTGATGGGATGGGATTACAGTCATGAGCCAAAAAGTTTAACTTTTTTTTTTTTTAAATGTGTCTTCTTTTGCAGTTCTAAGAATCAAACCTGAGGCCTGGGTAAGGGCCCTCCCACTGAATGACTGGCACAGCCCTTGGCATTTTAGAATTATTCAAATCAAGGCTATTTGGCTGCCTCTCACCTTTCCCCAAGCAACCAATGCCAGCTCATTTCCAAGGAGGAGAGACTGGAGGGGGGCTGGCTTTTCTATTCATAGGACTCGTGGGAGCTCTCGTGGAGTCAGTAATATTTGTGCCCACAGGTTGGGACACCCTCTCCCAGTCTCGAGCTACCTAGGAAACCTAATTAATTATGGAACCACAGAGCACGGTTGAGTTAATATAGAATCAAGGCCGAGGGAGTTAGGTGTCTCGGGGGATGTTTATGACAAGCTGTGGGGTGCTCTGGTGAGTCACCACTGCTCTTTAAGAGGACACAATTGCCTCCCCGGGGGCAGCAAGGCCTCTGTCTCTCATCAGGTGTCCTCTTCCCGGGGTGGCAGGGTTGGGCAGCCCCTTTCCCTCCTCCCTGACTCCTAGGAGAGACTGTGCATCCTGTCCACCCCTGCTCCTATCATAGCAGAACTTCCCAAGGACAGCCCACTTCCCAGACTGCAGCCAGGCATCCACTGAGGGTGCTACAGGGCAGTTGGACCCTGGGAAACATCTCTCTCTCTCTCTCTCTCTCTCTCTCTCTCTCTCTCTCTCTCTTTCTCTCTCTCGTCCTTTCTGAAAGGTTTCCTGTGGTCAAAACCAGATGCTCACACAGGCTTACCCCCCAGCCTCCATCCCCACCAGTTCCTGCATACAGAAAGGCCAAGGCTGGAGAGAGGACAGATGGGCATAGTGCCCCTTCCTTCTCTATGTTCTAGGCCAGGACTCTTGACATCTTTCAGCCTGCTGAGTCAAAGCAAGCTCTGTGGCTGGACATGGCAGTGCCTACTTTTTTTTTCTTAAATATGTTATTTATTTATTTATTATATGTGAGTACACTGTAGCTGTCTTTAGACACTCTAGAAGAGGGCATCAGATCTCATTACTGGTGATTGTGAGCCACCATGTGGTTGCTGGGATTTGAACTCAGGACCTCTGGAAGAGCAGCCAGTGCTCTTAACCACTGAGCCATCTCTCCAGCCTGAGACCCATTCTCAAAATAAAAATTAGTAACAACATTCAATAAGTCTAAAGTCACTC
>JADRCD010238034.1:0-12198 GCA_019843815.1 Montemys delectorum
ATTTCAATGGCCTGCTCTTAAGGACTTATTGACTCTCTTATCTAGTTCGCTCTCTTCCATCTGCCTCCTATGACTGTTTGATTCCACCTTCTGAGTAAGATTCAATCATGTTCATTAGAGCCTTCCTTCTTGTTTAGCTTCTTTGAGTCTATGGAGTGTAGTGTGGATATCCTGTGCTTTATGGATTGTATGCACTTGTTAGTACATACATGCCTGTTCTTTTCGGTCTGGGTAACCTCACCCATGATGGTAATTTGTAGTTATATCCTTTTTTCCTGCAAAATTCATGATGTTCTTGATTTCAGTATCTGTATATCATTCCATTTTGAAAATAAACCGCATTTTCTCTATCCATTTTACAGTTGAGGGACATCTGGATTGTTTTCAGTTTCTAGACCTTATAAATAAAATGGCTATGAACTTAGGGGTGCACATGCCTTTGTGAGTATATAAATAAAAAGGTAACCTAATTGTACCACTTTCTACTGCTGAGTTTTAAATTAATGGAATGAGTAGATAAAATGTTTCCTAGTCACAAGAAGGAACTTGAATTAAATCTGCCACAACTTTGGTCCAAGTGTTGCATTGTTCATCACCTTAGAAGCCAAAATTGGCAGGATCATCCATATTGCACTTCTTCTAGAAAATGGAAAATGAAAATATCAGGGTCAAGGATTCTTTCTCTATGGTTTCAAAGTAGCACAATTCCAGATATCTTTTGGTAAAGTTGGAGCACCAATGTAGACTCTGTGAGAGGTCATTGCAATAACGTTGTGAGGGTGAATCCTTCAAATTGCATTTTGTGAACACAAGGTGTTGAGATATCTAAATCATTGAGAAATCTGCCATGGAGAGATGCATACAAGGAGATGAAGTATACAAATGAGAGATACATGATAATTCACAGGAATAGGGCCATCTAAGGCTTTAGAACATGAAGTCCAATGTGATTGAGACAAAGTCCTGCTATGTTTCTTGCCTTGGTCCTATCTTCTTTCCCGATATGCACATTCCTATACATTGGAATGGGAAGTGATATTCACTGTCATTGTATGTTGGAAACATATAACTTGATTTCTGAATTTACCTTCCTGACTTGTCTTTGAAGATATTGCCATGAGTGTTAGAAGAGATTTTTGACATTTGAACAGTGTGGGAGCTATTTATTGAGTGGGACCGTCAAAAATAATGGTGACCACCTTAACCATAACCCTGGGCCTAACCCTGGGAACTACCCTAAAGCTCTAACCCAATCTTAGCACCTTAATTTCCTAATCATGGTACCCTAACAAACCTTATCCTAGTCTTAACGATAACCCTCTAATCACCTAACCCTAAATCTAACACTGTTTATTTTTGTGGATTTTTTTAGAGATTTATTTATTTTACATATATGAATATATTGTACCTGTCAGATACAATAGGAGAAGGCATCTGAACCCATCATAGATGGTTGTGAGCCCCCATGTGGTTGATGGTAGTTGAACTTAGGACCTCTAGAAGAGCAGTCAGTGCTCTTAACCACTGAGCCATCTCTACATCCCAGGAGTATATCCTAATTATATATTTTGAAATGTGAAACCCTCTTTTAATCTTGTTCTTTTGAGATGTTCACATCCATCTTTGATTAAGGCTATAGATTATTTTGGCAACATACACACACACACACACACACACACATATATATATATATGACATTGAACATGGTCGTCCTTTTATTCATTTGTACTTTCCCTACATTTTCTTACAATCCAAAGATGATTTGTTTGTTTGCTTTTTGAAACTAGCATTAATAAGTATTTATTTCATCAAAATTATGGTATATAATGAAGATCAGATGTAATATCCTGCAGCATGAAATCTACTAATCCTTGATTTTTCTAATTTCCCTCAGCTGACAGTCTTTTTTGGAACATTCTATTAAATACCCTTACTATATACATAGAGAGATTCATACGCTCTGTAATTTGAGATCAGTTTATATATAGAACCTGTGTTAATACGAATGTTTTTCTCTTCTCTTTGCCACTGATGACAATGTGCCAGCTATTAATTGTGCTCAACAATGATTCACTTATATTTCTGGCTTTTCTCTCAGGATTGTTTGATCCCTATCATCTGGTAAATGGGAACTGCAATTACCCTGAGACCAGCATGAAGCCAAAAACAAACAAACAAACAAAAAAACAAACAAAAAAACAACCAACAAGCCAACCAAACAAACATAAAAATTTGCTTCCTAAAATCCCTCTTTAATGTTAATAGCCTGGGCACCCTCCATTATCAGGTCAGATTGATAACTCCACTGCCCCTGAGTAATGGGCTATGCAAGCTATTAATCTTGATTTTAGGAAGAAGACAGCAAGTTCTGTGAGCTGAGCTTAGGCAAGGCCTGCAGTCAGGATGAGGTTAGTGCTGGATCATTGCTCACAGAGGGGAGGAGTAGGGAGCTGAATAGCCTGAGCTGGAATGGTGGGTTCTCCCCCATTGCTAGCTGGGGTGAAATTCCTCTTGGAGGTCTGGCACAAGTGCTAATGAGTTCAAACCACTCCTGAGACCTGGAAAAGGTATGGCCCTGGACCAGAAGGACACATTAACCTTATGGAACACTCACTGACCAATCAAGGTCTCCAAGAGGACCTGCCAGTCAGACAAAAAGGCAGGAACTTGCAGCTGCTTTTCTGTAAGTTCACTGTGGCTTTGCAGGATTGATTGGTTCTTTGTGTCTTACTCTGTCCACAGGTGTTTGGTGCTGTGAGTGGACCTCAGGGAAGCTCTGAAATTGAGACATGGTGAGCACAGGGACACTGCCGACATTTCATAGAGGCATGTGGCTGAACAGTGGGAGCCGGGATGGTGGGTCCACTGTGGGGCTGGATGGGAAGCATCAGCCATATGTGACCACTGTGAGGTCCCTTGTGGTGCTCCTCACTTGCTCGATCGGGTGGTGACCTTTGAGTAACTTCACTAATGTGACTGATTCTGAATCTGCCTAATACATTTGGACCAGTTTATTTCTTTTGGAAATATGGGTGATTTATTTGACTATGCATCACATGCATCCACAACCTTTTGCAGTTATTTTCCATGATGGGGTTCCTCTGTATATCCCTGCCTGTCCTGTTGTCTTTTATGGTATATATTAAGAAGACAGGTATAGCATCGTAGAGATGGCTCAGAGGTTAAGAGCCCTGGCTGTTTTTCCTGAGGACTGAATTCAATTCCAAGCAACCAGATGGTGGCACATAATCTTGTGTAATGGGATCTGGTGCACTCTTCTGGCCTTCAGGCATACATGCATAGAAAACATTGTGAATATAACAACTAAAAATACTTTAAAAGAAGACAAAAATCTAATATGCCTGATTTCATACATTACTTGTTTTTGTTTTGTTTCGTTTTTGTTAATTTTTTTGGCTGAAGTATTTATTTATCTTATCTGTTTAGTGTTTTGATTACTATATGGCAAAGGTTTTTTTTCCACAATCTATTTGGTATTTTGGATATTCCTTGTACCTCAATATGCATTTTCTTCTTCAGATTAGGAAAATTTTTATTTATGATTTCATTGAAAATATTTTCTAGATATTTTAGCTAATATTGTTCTCCTATTCAAATCATTGATAGTTTTTTTTTTTCATATATTTCAGAATTTGTTGTTGTTTAGGTCCAGGAAACTTTTAAAATTAACATTTTTTAAACATTATATTCTTTTTTTTTTTCTATTCATCTTTAATGCTTGAGATTCTCTCTTCCATTCCTGTTCTATGGGTCAACCTTGCCTCTTTAATACTCAAGGTACAAGCAATTTCAATGGCTGCTCTTAGGAACTTATCAACTATGTTATCTAATTCTCTCTCTTCCATCTGCCTCCTATGTCTGTTTTGTTTCCCATTCTGAGTGAGACTCAACTATGCTCATTTGGTCCTTCCTTCTTGTTTAACTTCTTTGGGTCTATGGAGTGTAGTGTGGATATCCTGTACTTTATGGATATTATTCATTTGTCAGTGAGTACATACATACATAGTCTTTGGATCTGGGTCACCTCACTAAGGATGATAGTTTGTCATTTTATCCATTTACCTGCAAAATTCATAATGTCCTTGTTTTTAGTAGCTGTATAGCATTCCATTTTGTTAATGAACCACGTTTTCTCTATCCATATATCAGTTGATGGACATCTGGATAATTTCCAGTTTCTATCAGTTATAAATATAATGGCTATGAACTTAGTGGGGCACATGCCCTTGTGGGTATATAGATAAGAAGGTGCCATAAGTATAAAATTTCCCACTGCCGAGTCTTAAATCAATGGAAGGAGTAGAGAAATGTTTCCTACTCTCAGGAAGGGAATTTAAATAAATCATGCTGCAACTTTGGTCCAATTAGGTATTGTCCTACAACTGTGAAGCCAAAATTGACAGGATCATCCATATTGTGCTTCTTTACAAAATTAAAAGTGAAAATGTGAAGGTCATGGATTCTTCCTCTATGGTTTCATTAAAGCACAATTCCAGCCATTATGTAACAAAATCAGAGCCCAAATGTAGACATTGTGAGAGTTCATTGCATTGAAGTTGTGAGGATGAATCTTTCAAGTTGCATTTTTCAACTACAGTGTGTTGAGATGTCAAAGTCATTGAGAAATCTGTCATTTAGAGATGCTACAAGGAGAGGAAGTACCTAAAATGAGAGGTGTATGAGAAGTTATAGGAATAGCACCATCTAAGCCTTTATTTGTTTTTGATTATTTCTTTTTGTTTTTTTTCTGAGACAGGGCTTCCCTGTATAACTCTGGCTGTCCTGGAACTCACTCTGTAGAACAGGCTGGCCTCAAACTCCTAAATCTGTCTCCCTCTGCCTCCCAAGTGCTAGGAATAATGCATGCAGCACCTCTGTCTGGTATGAAATCTTATTAATGTTCCAGTTTAAACTGGTATACTTCATATTTCTGGAAGATGAATACAGAAGTGCAGTGAATTTATAATTTTTCATATTAACTTCAGTAAAGAGGTGTGAATTCGATCATTATTTGTTTCCTTTATTGATATTTGCAGGGGAGTTATGGTCTTAATATGTAATATTTCCTGTTCCGGAACTTATTGCATAGACCACACTGGACTCCAGCTCAGTGACATATACCTGTCTGTGAGTCTGAGATTAAAGACATGATCAAATACACCCAGTCTGTCCATCATTTTTGTAGTTAATAATTGCTCCTAGAATTTCTTGGATGTATGCTTGGTACTGTTGATCTGTGAACCTCTGCATCTCTTTCTCATTTGACATTTCACTTGCAAGGCTATATCCTATTCACAGGTTTCAGAAATAACACAGGTGAACATTAAAATTCAAGTTTCTTCTAAAATGATATGGTAGTTACATTATAAATATTGTATCAGGAAATAAGTGTAGGTAGCACCAAAATTATGTGAGCATATTGCTTAGGAAGCATGCATTTACTTTACACGGATGTCAGTGTCATGCTTTGTCATGAAACATGTATGGAATATTTTAGGATGCAGTGAGTTATGATGATGTGCATGTGAACTTCACTTCAGAAGAGTGGAATTTGCTGGATCCTTCACAAAAGAATCTCTACAAAGATGTGATGCTTGAGACCTACCAGAACCTCAGTGTTATAGGTATGACTGTGAATTTTCTTTTGCTTTTCAAAATAAGGGAACAAATATTTCTTGGTTAGTGTTGATACTCTTTTATTTCAATTGAGAGCAAGTGAGGTCTAGCTGAATAAATCATGTCTAGTGCTAGGAAAATTCAAATACTTTGGATTTTGCCTAATTTCAAATTCTATATCACTAATTTTCTCTCATATCTTTTAGGCTACCGTTGGGAAGACCATCATGTTGGAAAAGATTGTCAAAGTTCCAGAAGACATGAAAGGTAATTTTCATGTGCAAGTTGGTATAAATATTCCTCTGAGAATATTTTAATATGTTCCAAAACTCTAAAGAAAAGCAAGAGTTTAGAATATCAGTCCTTTAAGTGTAACTATGAATATAGTACTAAGACAAAACTAAGTATCTCCATGTTAGGTGTCTGATTTATCTATCAAAACATTCCTCCTAAAAAAAATACAAAAAGACAAGGAAACATTGTCTTAAGTGATACGTTTATTTTATTTGTACCTACATTAAAGCTACACTGTGAATTTGACAATGTGTATAGTCTCTTAATAATGAAATGTTGCACATTGATTAGTAATAAATATATATACAAAACCTTCTAATAAGCAAATAATCCACTTTAAAATTGATGAATATCATATGCTTGTAGTGATGTTGATAAGTTTGTTGAGAGGGCAGTTTATGAGATCCAAGAATGATGTCATGGTGAGACCTTAAATCATATACCACATTTCTATGAAGAACAAAAAGTCAAACAATATGACTGCAATGTGGAAACTATTCATTTGTTATTCTTTTAATAGATATATAATGTGTTATGATGGATAAAAGCCACATGACCATAGGATATTGAAAGAAGCAATGTAAATTTTGCTATTCCAGATCAATGAGAAAATATGTAGTTTTCTGTCTTTGGTAGACATTCTCAATATGATAGAAGTTTGTAATTGATTTTTTTTAAATTTGACAAGGAACATCCCCAAATTCACACAGTAGAAAATTTTAGGGATGTGAGGAATGTTGAATTCATTCTGTTTGTACTGGTTCACAGGAAAATGTGGTATAATTCCCACTAGAGGAAAATTACTATAATGTTTTAAAGATTTATTTGTTTATCATAAGTAAGTACAATGTAGCTGTTTTCAAACACAATAGAAGAGGGGATCTGATCTCATTAGAGATAGTTGTAACTACCATGTGGTGGCTGAGATTTGAACTCAGGACATTCAGAAGAGCACTCTGGGCTCTTAACCACTGAGATATTTCTCTGGACCCAGGCAACTTTATGAATTCAATTAATGTTTTAAAGCTGTGAGTTATTGCATTTTACTTCAGATATGTAAAATACATCATACAAAAATCACCTGAAATGACGTTATAAATAAGAGCTAAGTAATAACCATCACAGGTAATTTGAAAGATACAAGATAACCCATAAAGCTGGAGAACATCATGAACATATGAAGTGATAAAACCTGAAGATCTGAATCTGCTTTACCATTAGACTCAACTGTAAACTTAATTAATATGATAATACAATTGTACAACTTAAGGGATATGGTAAGATTTCATATGTAACAATTACCATTGCAGGCATGTAAGAAGTCAAACTGGAGAGAAACTATATGAAAGCAGTCAATGTGGTAATAGCTTTTCATTTCCCAGTCATCTCCAATATCACAAAAGAAGACATACTAGAGAGAAGCCTTATGAATGTAATCAATGTGGTAAAGCCTTTGCAAGACCCAGTTATCTCCAATGTCATAAAAGATCACATACTGGAGAGAAGCCTTATGAATGTAATCAATGTGGTAAAGCCTTTTCACATCAGAGAAGTCTCCAGTATCATAAAAGCACACATACTGGAGAGAAGCCTTATGAGTGTAATCAATGTGGTAAAGCCTTTTCACATCAGAGTAGTCTCCACTATCATAAAAAAACACATACTGGAGCAAAACCTTATGAATGTAATCAATGTGGTAAAGCCTTTTCACATCAGAGTAGTCTCCAATATCATGGAAGAAGACATACTGGAGAGAAGCCTTATGAATGTAATCAATGTGGTAAAGCCTTTTCACATCAGAGAAGTCTCCAGTATCATAAAAGCACACATACTGGAGAGAAGCCTTATGTATGTAATCAATGTGGTAAAGCGTTTGCATGTCAGAATGGTCTCCAATATCATGAAAGAACACATACTGGAGAGAAGCCATATGAATGTGATCAATGTGGTAAAGCCTTTGCAAGACCCAGTACTCTCCAACGTCATAAAAGAACACATACTGGAGAGAAGCCATATGAATGTAATCAATGTGGTAAAGCCTTTGCAAGACCCAGTCATCTCCAAGGTCATGAAAGAATACATACTGGAGAGAAGCCTTATGTTTGTAATCAGTGTGGTAAAGCCTATTCACAGCAAAGTAGTCTCCATTATCATAAAAGAACACATACTGGAAAGAAGCAACATGAATGTGATCAATGTGGTAAAGCCTTTGAAAGACCCAGTCATCTCCACTATCATAAAAGAACACATACTGGAGAGAAGCCTTATGAATGTACTCAGTGTGGTAAAGCCTTTTCACATCAGAGTAGTCTCAACTATCATAAAAGAACACATACTGGAGAGAAGCCTTATGTTTGTAATCAATGTGATAAAGCCTTTGCAACTTCCAGTAATCTCCACTATCATAAAAGAACACATACTAGAGAGAATCCTTAAGAATATAATTAATGAAGTAAAGACTATTCATGCGAGAGATATCTCCATAAACGTAAAACTCCACATACTTGAAAAATAATCTTATGAATTGTAATCCGCACACAATCGTCTCTTCAGCAAGAACGCACACGGACCCCAAGCCCCGAAAAGGCACTGCTTATATATACCCTAGAGCGGCGTGTTCACCTCTGATTGGCTGTTTGCTCATTAACTCATGTGATGCCCCAGGATAGGCTGTGACTTAGCTCACTCTGGCCCTTAGCACACGCGCAGACTACTTGTTACAGGGAGAAGACACTGGATGCCGGCACCATCTTGTAATAGCGATTGAGCTAGCTTGGGCGTAGCTCTCTACAATGAATGTAACCAAAATTGAAAGATCATTTTCATAAAGCTTTTTTTTTCCAAAATCATAAAGGCAACCATATTGGAAAGAAACCAGGAATGTAGTCAAGATGCTAACGCGTTGGCCTGGCCCACTAGTTTCCATAACATGCTAGAAAGTAACCTCATTGAATGTAATCAACCAGTAAATATCTTTAACAAAATTATATGAGAAAACTTCTCTAAAATAAAGTAAGAGATGCCCATGAGCATACAAGAAGCATACAGAACTCCAAGTAGACTGGACCAGAAAAGAAATTCCTCCTGTCACATAATAATAAAAACACCAAATACACAAAACAAAGAAAGAATTTTAAAAGCAGTAAGGGAAAAAGGTCAAGTAACATATAAAGGCAGGCCTATCAGAATTAGGGTGGACTTTCACCAGAGACTATGAAAGCTAGAAGATCCTGGGCAGATGTCATACAAACCCTACAAGAACACAAATGCCAGTCCAGGCTACTATACCCAGCAATACTCTCAATTACCATAGATGGAGAAAACAAGATATTCCATGACAAAACAAAATTTACACAATATCTTTCCACAAATCCAGTCCTACAAAAGATAATAGATGGAAAACATCAACATAAGAAGCAAAACTACACCCCAGAAGAAGCAAGAAGGTAATCTTTCAACAAATCCACACAAACCTAATTCCACCTCTTACAACAAAAACAACAGGAAGTGACAATTACTTTTTCTTAATATTATATTACCAATATATCCTAATCAATTGAAATCCAATAATCTCTCTAATTTGGAATCCGGAAAAATAGATCCAATATTGCACAATCTATATACACTTTCAGCTTGTTTGTTTGTGACAGTGTCTGGCTATGTACACCATAAGGGTCTTGAAATCTTGCTTCTCCTATCTCAGCCTCTCTACTAGTAGTGTTGTTTATTTCATGTCTTTACACTATACTATGGATTTCAGAACAGCTTATATATTTCAAAAGTGTTTATATACCCAAAAGAAACATAGAAGATTAACTAGGGAGGTGGCTTGTAAGAGAACAATAAAGGGTGAGACTGAATGCTTTGCTTGACGTTTGTAACTCTTGTATCAAGCTTGAAGAAGAGGACTTTATAAGTTACTCTTTCTCTGAGATGAATGGTTTTCCAAATTATCACAGCTCATGAACCAAATTCTTACCCTCACCTAATGTCTGTGCCACCCTCCAAGCAGAAACATTTTTCACTGAAACAGTTGGTGAATGACTTTATGGATAGACCTTCTTAAGACAGTCACCATTTCTTATATAAATGTAACCTGTTCTCTGCGGGCTGAGAATGAAGTCTCTCAGTCAAGTCAAATAGCTTTGACCATATCAGGAAGTCTGTATTTAAAAATCGAGCCTATGATTCATTTCTTGGTGTAGCAGAACTGTCAATTCTCAGCTTAGCTATGATGAAGGTAAAATCTTTGGTGATGTGAGGGTCATTGAACTACAGCCTTATTACAATGAAATCCAATGTCTAAAAATTGTTCTTATTTTGGGCTTGTACCACAGTAAGAGCCAAGATTTTAAACTTTACTAAATACAAAACAAACAAACAAACAAAAAGACTTTATATATTTATGTTCATTTAAGAAAATACTAGTAGTGATGTATTATTTTGAAGTATACAGTTAATATGTTTGGAGTTATTTAAAATCTATATTGACAAAAATGTATTTTCTCTGTTGTTATTGATGTACAACTACATAAGACTGTTAAATTGATTATTGTTTTATATCAAACAACTTTTACAATACTTATTTTTATTATTATTATATTTTATAAATGTTAAGGAATATGACAAAAAAGATATTATAGGTACTGAATGGGGGTATCTGGGAGGAGTGGGAGTACAAAAGGGAAACAAGAATATGATTTAATTCTATTTACTTAAATATGCTTTTAAATGTTAACAAATTCAGATAAATTGAAATCATGTAACTTTTCTCATCATAATGAAATAAAAGTTTTTAAATAGATTGATTTTACTGCTATGTGACCTTATCAAAACACAAATATATGCAATTTCATAAAGTCTCTACAATTAGTATTTCATTATATATATATGCAAACAATATGCACATCCAGAGAGAATAAATGAAGAGGCCATGTGAATTTTAGGAGTGCAGGGAGTGGTACAAAGAGTGCTGTGGAGACTAATTATAAACAAAAAGCAAGTGTATGACAATGTCAAAAATAAACTACCAAATAAGATTAAAAAATAAAGCAGCAAACAGTACTTTGAGAGAAAAATGACACTGACCATCAATACCTGATGTAAAGAAATAATAATGTATATGCGTTTTTATGTGCATGTTTGTGTGTGTAATATTAAACTGAAATAATCTTTATTACTCACATTTGATAAAATTTATGCTGAAACTCTTCATCCAGAGTGATTTATATGTTCATCAAATTCACTGACCTTACTGTGGTGAATGTCTTGTTTGCAAAATTTACAATAGTGAATTTTCTCACTGAAAGAAACACAGTCATTAATGAAATTGTTTGTTTTCACATAAATGTACAGAGCCTTTTACTGCAGACTAATCTGAACCACATTGTCCTAGTCGTAAAATTTTCCCTTCTTTTTATGTTATCTGATAGTCTTAACATCTTCCTAGTACATTTTAAAGCAATTCCAAAGTCGAGCGTTTCTGTAATGTCATGTGCATTTCTGTCATTGTGCTTCACACCGTGTTAACATTTACTCTTGTTTCTCTTTTGAAATAAGTGCCTTATATTGCATCAGGAATGTATGATATTCCAAACCCTAACAGAAGCAATTTATCATTTAGGTGATGTCTTACGTTCTGCTGCTGTAATAAGCACTGTGATTAAATGAAACGTGAGAAAAGTGTTTATTTACTTAAGTTACTTTGTCACAGTATATTGAATGAAGCTAAGAATGTGAAATTGGATACATGCACTCCATAAAAACATGTGGAAAAATGGGAATTATTGGCTTCACGTCCATTTTGTCTGCAGTCCACTTTCTTATAACTCCAAGAACAACTCGCTAGAGGTGGTACTGTATACAGTATACGTAAGTAGGGTCACTTTATATTAATCATTAATTAAGTACATGTCTTACACTAAACAAAACCACAAGTCAAGATGATGGTAGATATTCCTCAATTTAGATTCCCAGTTCTCAATACCTTCTGGTTTGTGTACTTATGAATGAAACTATTTTCCAGCAACATTTGGTAATTGGTAGCACAATGGACTGTGCTGCCTGGGTTGTATGTTCACATTTACACACTATTTAAACGTTTAGAACATTAAATACTACTTTTGTTAAGACAAAAATATGTTGAGTATCATCTAATATTTTCATATTATGAAAGTTTCAATAGCTCAATTTATCTTTGTACTTCTGTATAAAATTTGAATGTTGTCTAAGTAAAATAACATAACACTTTGGGACAAAAATACAACC